>CAUYRT010028498.1:0-15978 GCA_963574885.1 Lepilemur ruficaudatus
GCCTGACAGAAGTATTCAGGACAAACTGCAGGAGAGGACTTTAAATCAGAAGACAGAACTCTTTAAAGATTTGCAATTAGAACAGCTGCAGTGAACTTACTGCGAAGTATTTGTTGAAGCTGTTCCAAAGATAAGCACAGCACTCATGCTTAACAGTTGAGTCTTTGGTAAATGACACATAAAAATCCCATGGACCAGTGATTCTCAACCCTAAAAGAATCATTTGAAGGGCCTGGCACAGTGGCTCACACCTATAATCCTAGCACTCTGGGAGGCCGAGGCAGGCGGATCGCTCAAGGTCAGGAGTTCAAGACCAGCCTGAGAGAGAGCGAGACCCCCGTCTCTACTAAAAATATAAAGAAATTAATTGGCCAACTAAAAATATGTAGAAAAAATTAGCCGGGCATGGTGGCACATGCCTGTAGTCCCAGCTACTTAGGAGGCTGAGGCAGTAGGATTGCTTGAGCCCAGGAGTTTGAGGTTGCTGTGAGCTAGGCTGACGCCACGGCCCTCCCTCTAGCCCGGGCAGCAGAGTGAGACTCTGTCTCAAAAAAGAAAAAAAAAAAAAGAATCATTTGAAGAATTTTAAAAACAGGATTGCCTGGGGCCCACCCCAGAGACTGATATAACTGGTTGGGAAAGGATTCCGGCATTACTGCTTTGTTGGCATTGTTTATATGTGAAAAGTTTTTTGTTTTTTATTTCCTTGGGTAATTTTAATGTGCAAAGTTCTAGACCCACTCACAGCCTTAGACCAAAACATAAATACTAATACATGATATTTCCCAATCATGGTCCAAAATTATAAGGAACTTTATATGATGGAGAATTAGCAAAGTGATGGCACATAATTGATGCAAAGATGAGTCATGTGGTATTGTGGTTAGGTTTTCTGCGAGTATTCTGGAGATTTGGAATGTTAAATCCATCAAGAAAATCAACACTAGATAATCTTAATAAAAAACACTACCACCACCCATGGTGAACAAACATACTGGTTTGATTATTTTATGGGTGCTGTTACTCATAGGAACATGTTACCTGATGACTCTACTTCTCCTCCCCCCAAAAAGGCTTTTTGTTAATTGCAAAAGTTTTGAAATAGAATCAAATTCTAAACTCTAAGGAATCAGTTTTTACTTTCAGTTATCTATTCCCCATACTGGCACGTTTGAAAAAATAAAATATGAGGCACGTTTTGTAAAAAAAATTCAACAGGATTACTTCATTTTGCATGTAGTTGCAAATAAAATGACGTATTAAATCATGATGAGATATAGCTCTATTTTTGTCATATCTAGAAGCAAGTATTTACTAGTCATGGATCGTAGGATACTTGTCCCTTTCCTAAAATCCCTGAAGCACTTACTATATTTGCTGTTCCTCCTGCTACACAGTCCTATATTCACTGCATTTTGTAGTGTGATGTTAATATGAATAAATAATAATCTACTATTATGCACAGATCTCCTATTCATCAATTTCAACCTCCTCCTCAATCTAAGAGCTAAGAGATTAAAAAATTATATTCCACCTCTCCCTCTTTACTCCCTAAAGAATGCTTTGAACAATTAAAACCATTAACAAACTAGGAATAGTCCACCACTTGGATAAATAATTCCTAGATAATCAAAAAGCAGATTAACTCAGCAATCTGAAACTTACTAATTACATTTGGGAATACTACATTAATCTTACTCTAATTATTTTAATATTTCTACTGTCAAGGCAATTAGATCCTGAAAGATGGAAAAGGACTGAACATTTACTTACCAAATCCCAATACTAGAATCTGAAGTATAAAAGAGATAAAATCTACTTCAATAAAAAGGAATTACCACAAGTGGCACACTCAAAAACCTTGCATCACATCAAGCATTTATAAAACCAAAAATAACTAATTTTCTTAAATCACCACCTCAAGACCAATAAATCAGGAAACTGCTCAAAGATTTTCCTCAAATTATCATCTTTTTTGAGCAGCAGTATAGTGGAATGATAAACAGCTGCAGATTTGAAGCCAGACATCCTGGGTTCAAACCCTGGCTCTTCCACTTGCCTGTGTGATCATGGGCAAGTTATTAATGCCCGTGCTTCAGGTTTCCTCTTCTGTAAAATGGCACTAGTACCAGCATGATACTTGCCTTTACTTGCCTCGTAGGACTATCGTGAAGAATGAATGTAGTAAATCACTCATAAATAATACCCACAGCATGCATACTGAGTACTCAGAAGATGCATGTGACTTGGTTATCTGACCCTCACAGAAACAGGTATTTCAAACTGCTGCTTACTTTGAAGATTCAGTGTATTGTATCCAAACATACATCATTTCACTAACTAGACATCTGAAGGTAGTAAGGGAGATGAGACTAAGTGGAGAAGGACCTGACCCTGCTGCTTTTGTATTACAAAGCTACCAGTTTTGAGTAAAAGCTTGCTATGGAATGCTCTGTCAAATCACATACAGCATGAAGGTGAGGCTGCTAGGAAATGTTCAGATTTTTCAGTAGCTCAAAAAATTGAGAAAAACTTTTTAAAATAATATTGCCATCTCCATTCTTTGGCATGACTAGGCAAACAGTACCCAGTGTTAAAACACTTGTCATTTGTGAGAAGCAATATAGCTAAGTGGTTAGTAACAAAGACAGCAGAGCCTAGTTATAACCCTAGCTTTGCTACTTACTAGCTGTGTGACCTTTGGCAAGTTACTTAACTTCTCCGCCTCAGTTTCCTTATCTATAAAACCTGAATAATTATCATCTCATAGGGTTACTGGGAAGATTACATGAGTTAATTCATGTAAAGCTCTTAAAACAGGGCCCAACAGACTAAGCACCAAAAAAGTTTTGATTATGAAAACAGTGTAAAATATTTCCCAGTATTAATGACATAACTGTATAAAAATATATTTTGATCTCTCACCCAGAAAATAAAAAAATCTATTTCCATTTTTAGTTATTTGTATTGGTACCAGACACGAGGTAGTACAAATGCAAAGGAAGAGGTATAGGGATCACATCTTCATGCAATTAACCTATTGCCTGAAGACCTGACCTTGGTCCAGGAAAGAAAATCAGAAGTACAATGACTTGATAGTATCTTTTAGAGGGGTATCATGCATCTGATAAGGACTGGACTAAATTACCTGCGGTGTTTTCACTGAATGCCTTGTTTCTGTGTTTTAGGTATAAGTTATTTATAGACTTTCAAACATACTCTTCAAACAGTCTTTCAAACAGTCTCTTCCCAAGTAGTTTTTTAAAACCAGTAACATTAATGATTTAGCTAGCCATTACCAAAAGGAAGAACAAATTCTGCTTATCAAGACAGCCATCACCTTAATTTTATACCAATTCCTCATAAGTGGATATAGCAAGCAAGTATAAACAGTTGTCTTAGCAACAACAGGATAAAGTGATGTTTTAGTTTGAAGAATTTTAAAGCAAGCCAAGTAATTGTATAAAATTTAAATTTTATGACCATGTTTGGACCTTTGTACACTTAACACAATGGAAATGTTCATATTCACTTTTTTCCCCCATGGAAAAAATTCTGATTCATCACGATGTTACACAGTAGAATAGAAATGAGTTAGGTACTTAGTCAAGTTACTAAAGAATGCAAATAACACACGATTTTACTTCCAAAATCTGAAGTTATCAACATGATTCTGTAGTACTATACATCAGGCTTTACCTAAAAATTCATTATTATTCAGATAAAGACAGCCCCCGAGTCACATTTTTAAAAAAGCCTCTGCCCCACCACAACTTCCTGAGATCCGTGAAGAAACTGCAGTCTTGTGATCAGACTCCATATAGTACTGGCAGTTCTGTAATCGTAGGGAAAAAACGGTGACTGATTTTATGTGTCAATTAGTTGTAGTCTGCTGATCTGATTAGAAGCCTTGACAAATGCCTGGTGGCGATTGCAAATAACTGCCAAGCATATAGGGATGATACAGTAGCCCACCGTTTTGGGATCAGCTCTTGTACAAGAGTAAAGGAACAAAAACATCTGTAAGTAAGGTATCAGAAAAATAATTGTCCACAACCAAAAAGGCAGGGAGAGTAACCGAGCTTTCAAGGAGTGTGTCCATGTGGTTCCTTCAAGGGGCTCCTCAGGGTGCTGTTGAATGTGTTCCAAGGCCAGCCTGTTGTAAGTCTCATTGATTTCAAAAACATAGTAAAATGCTGCTGCACTTGCTAAAAGATACAATCCCACTCCAATCCATCCCATCCGCTGACGGAAGTTCATCATTCTCCATGCTCTGTGCCTTCAAGTTTAAAAAAAATACAGTTAGGGTCTAGTCATGCTGTCATAGCAACTATTCCAAATGCACTTGCTTTATTTCCAAGAGTTCTAAAACATCCCAGTAATACATTAAAGATTCAAAATAATTAAATTTCATTTATTACGAAATGTAAATAACTTACAGGTTGTTTTGTGTAAGTTATGAGCAAGTAAAAACACTGGTTTCTGTTGAGTTCTGCTTTTTATGCAAATCCCACAGAACAAATAAATCATTACACACTACTTAAACAGGTCCACCTTTCCTTCCAAAACTGGAATTAAACCAGTTTCCTACGGTACATGTCACTTTTACCGTTGAAATGCTTTCTGGCTTAACAGTATTGCTTCAGACGGGAACACTGGGTTGTAAAAGTCAAGGCAACATTGAAGCCCCCAAGACCGTAACTCTTAAACACTTACAATGGTCCCGAAAATCTTCCTGTTCCCACGGCAAGCGTTAAAGAGTCACTCAGATCTGAATAATCGGGTGGCTTTGGCATTTCAGAAAAAGCCACCATAAAAGAAATCCCCTGGGTCACCCGGCTAGGAGAAAAGGTGAGCGCCGCCAGGCTGGAGCGCAAGCTAACTGTGATTAAGTACAGCGTGACTGCAGCCGGTCACGCGGCGGCCCAGCCCCTGTCGCCGCTGCCGGAGCCCCACTCGGGGCACCCGGCCCGGCCGGGAGACTTCCCAGCCACCTCGGCCTCCCGGCAGCCGGCCCCGCCCCCTGCTGCGCTGCAGCGCCGGCCCGCGGCGACCGAAGCTGCTCAGGCAGAGCCAGGCCCAGTCCTCACAGCCCTGCGGCGCCAAGAGCGCCGCGCCCGGCAGTTGCCGCCGGCCTAGCCTGCCGGCAGATCTGACCAGGTCCCGGTCTCACCTTCCTGTCCCGGCTAGCCAGCCCGCCTGCCCTCCCGGATGCCGCCGCAGTCGGAGCTTCCGGCTCGGGTCGGAAGCAAGCGCGCCCCGCCCGGAAGGCCCGCCTCCACGTGGCGCCAGGCCGCTTCCGCCGCTGCCCCGCCTCCCAGAGCAAACCGAGAGCGCTTCGAACGGTGACTCGATTTGGGGGTGCTGAGTGGTGGCTGACCCTTCAGGTGGACGACTGTCTGGGCCTGGCGATCTCAGCGCTCCTCAGCCTTGCCCCCTGGTGCCCCGCTCGCGACTTTGATCACCCCTCACTCCTCGCTGCGGAGAGCCCCGCAGGGACAAGGTGGCACGGCAGCGATCGCCTCGGCCCCTAGAGCGTCCATCCGAGGCGAGGGGAGCCGGCCTGGCGCATGGGCCGCAGGCAGACGGACGCGGGCACCGAGCACTAGATAACGGTGAGGGGGAGCGGGTCCCGCGAGCGGCCCTGCAGGCCCGACGGTCGCAGGGGCCCCCGAGCTGGGAGAGGGCGACATGGCTGCTTGCCGCAGGGCGCTGCAGTGTGTGGGCCCGGTGGGGGCCTGCATGGGCGCCGTGAACGTCGGCACCTTTAACCTGACTGCTCTGTCCTGCAGGCTGCTGGACCTCGGCACGTTACGAGACTCATCTGGGGTACCGCGGAGGATTACTCTCAATTGCGGTGGGCGTCCGTGTCCCGAACGAATTAGAACTTAAAATCTATTATTTCGGGCGCCATGACGTTGAGACTCTTAGAAGATTGGTGCAGGGGGATGGATATGAACCCTCGAAAGGCGCTGTTGATTGCCGGCATCCCCCAGACCTGCAGCGTGGCAGAAATCGAGGAGGTTCTGCGGGCTGGTTTAGCCCCTTTGGGGGAGTACAGACTGCTTGGGAGGATGTTCAGGAGGGACGAGAACAGGAATGTAGCCTTAGTAGGGCTTACTGAGGAGACTGTTCATGCTCTGGTCCCTAAGGAGATACCGGGAAAGGGGGGTATCTGGAGAGTGATCTTTAAGCCCTCTGACCCAGATAATGAATTTCTAAGCAGATTAAATGAATTTTTAGAGGGAGAGGGGATGACAGTGAGTGAGTTGACCAGAGCTCTAGGGTACGAAAATGACCCTTTTGACCTAGACCAGGACATGATCCCAGAAATTCGGGCCCCTATGTTGGCACAGGCATTGGACGAGGCTCTTCAGCCTGCCCTGCAATACCTGAACTATAAAAAGCTGAGAGTATTCTCAGGCAGGGATCCTCCAGAGCCAGAAGAGGAAAAATTCGGGCCCTGGTTGTTTCATACTACTCAAATGATGAAGGCATGGCAGGTGTCAGATGCAGAGAAAAGAAGACGATTGCTAGAGAGCCTCAGAGGCCCAGCATTTGATGTTATTCGTGTCCTCAAGATCAGCAATCCTTTAATTACAGTCTGTGAATGCCTGCAGGCTCTTGAGCAGGTATTTGGGGTTATAGATAATCCTAGGGAGTTGCAGGTCAAATATCTAACCACTTACCAGAAGGATGAAGAAAAATTATCTGCTTACATACTAAGGCTGGAGCCTTTGTTACAGAAGCTGGTACAGAGAGGAGCAATTGAGAGAGACATTGTGAACCAGGCCCGCTTAGACCAAATCGTTGCTGGGGCAGTCCACAGAACAGTTCGCAGACAGTTTGATCTGCCAGAGGATGGCCCAGCCCCTGGCTTCTTGCAGTTACTGGCACTGATAAAGGATGGGGAGGCAGTTGAGGACGAGGAGGAGGCCCTTCTCCAGGCAGGATTAGGAGAGCATTTCACCTGAATCTCAGGAAACCAGGAAGGGATATCTGTCAATGAGTGGAGCATGAAAGTAGAAGAGTCTGTATACTCCAGTGATAGACATTAACCAATCCCTACCTGTGCTGCCAACTAACTAATTTTTGTGCAGTTCTCGGTATAAACCCTTTGTCATTTCTGTGCCTATTTAATGTATCCTAAGTGTGTCATTGACTAGGAAGGGTGTAGTTCTGCACTGCTATTTATTTAAAACTGCTATTATCTATTTAAATTAGTCCCTGTGAATTTTTTATCATGCAAAATTGTACAAAAGGTCTGTCACTACATATGTGTAGTGCTCTGAGAGGACAGGGAAGGCTCAGGTGCACATGCTGACCAGATCTCATTGAGATGTCAGCTTGTTTGGTAACAGGTGCAAGTGTAGCATGTCACATGTGATAATGTTACATCAGTAGTTTTTAGGTGTATATTGCCCTACATTTATGATGAAGATCATGAGCAGTGGTTAAGATAATTATTTTTTGTATGAATCAGAATTATATTGGTTCTGTGCAATCAAAAGGCAGAATTGAATGCTGAGGTTGATAAGTTTTCAGTGACCACCTTTAACCCCAGATTTGTGATATGTGTCATCAAAGCATCTAGTTCTGAATGTCATTTTCATGGTTATAAAATTATAGTTATAAAATAAAGGAATGCTAAAAAAAAAAAGAAAGACTTCTTTTATCTGTTTTGTCTATATCAAGGGTCTAAGAAAGATTTCGTTTGAACAAAGGATTCCTAAAGCAGGAATCTGAAAACCACTGAACTTAAACAAACTTAGTTCCTTGGATTCTTTCTTCTTAGTGCCCAGGGGATAGGAAATCTTTTTTCTAAATGAGATTGCTAGAGGGACCTACTGAAGCAGTTAAACAATGGAATGAAACAAGACAGTATGCAAATTAGCAAAAGGTCCAGGCACATCAGTGTATTGAATTTGGAGGGAGAAAGGAAAGAAATGAACATTGCATGCCTGTGCATGGCAAACTAGAATAAAAAATTTCTCCCTGTACTTTCTCATTTAATCCTCTTAAAAATCCTACAACATAGGAAAACTTAGTTTCACACTTATGGAAATGGGCACAGCAGATTTAAAAACTTAGCCAAGGTGAAATAACTAGTAAATGACCGGGCAAGGCCCATGTTCTTTCCACTGCCAAGGAAGAGAAGCAATCACGAGGGTATCTGTACCGAACAGCCTCGCAAGGGAAGCAGGGCAGGTATGAGCCATATTTTGTAAATTTATATCTCATATGCATTGGAGTATAGTACCCTTGACCTCAAATAATAAGGGGGTTAAGGGAGCCAACCCACTGCACAGTCAAAAATCCATATATGCCAGCCTGAGCAAGAGCGAGATCCCATCTCTACTAAAAATAGAAAAAATTAGCCGGGCGTTGTGACACATGCCTATAGTCCCAGCTAGTTGGGAGGCTGAGGCAAGAGGATCACTTGAGCCCAGGAGTTTGAGGTTGCTGTGAGCTATACTGACACCAGACACTCTAGCCTAGGCAACAGAGTGAGACTCTGTCTCCAAAAAAAAAAAAAAAAAAAAAAATCCATATATTACTTGGCTCCCCCACAACTTGACTACTAATAGCCTACTCTTGACTGAAGCCTTACTGATAACATAAACAACATATTCTGTATGCTATATGTATTATATTCTTAAAGTAAGCTAGAGAAAAGGAAACATTATTAAGAGAATCATGGCCAGTCACAGTGGTTCACGTCTGTAATCCTAGCACTTTGGGAAGCTGAGGCAGTGAGGATCACTTAAGCCCAGGAGTTGGAGGCTGCATCGAGCTATGATCATGCCACTGTACTCCAGCCTGGGCAACAGAACAAGATGCTGTCTCAAAAAAAAGAAAATCATAAGGGAAAATATATTTACAATTCATTAAGTGAAAGTGGATGGACCACCATAAAGGTCTTTTTTTTTTTTTTTTTTTTTAGACAGAGTCTCACTCTGTTGCTCGGGCTAGAGAGAGTGCCGTGGCGTTAGCCTAGCTCACAGCAACCTCAAACTCCTGGGCTCAAGCAATCCTTCTGCCTCAGCCTCCCAAGTAGCTGGGACTACAGGCATGCGCCACCATGCCCAGCTAATTTTTTCTATATATATCTTTAGTTGGCCAATTAATTTCTTTATTTCTATTTATAGTAGAGATGGGGTCTCACTCTTGCTCAGGCTGGTTTCGAACTCCTGACCTTGAGGGATCCACCCGCCTGGGCCTCCCAGAGTGCTAGGATTACGGGCGTGAGCCACCGCGCCCGGCCAAAGGTCTTCATCCTTGTCATCTTCACAAGGAGGAGGAGGGGTTGGTCTTGCTATCTCAAAAGGGTGGCAGAGGCAGAAGAAAATTCACATATAAGTGGACCTGTGCAGTTCAAACCCACGTTCAGGGGTCACCTGTACATTATTCTGAATTACAGAGCCCTGCTGGTGTTTAGCAAACTAGACACTATTAGCAGTGAGGAGTATGAGAGCCTGTAGGACTGGGTGGGTGGCATGGGTTAGTTATTCCCCCCAAAAAGAATAAAAGTGGTAGCATGAAGAAAGTTTGGAAGATGAGATAAAGTCTTTAATAAAAGTACCCAAAAGTCCGGGCGTGGTGGCTCACACCTGTAATCCTAGCACTCTGGGAGGCTGAGGTGGGTGGATTGCTCAAGATCAGGAGTTCAAAACCAGCCTGAGTAAGAGCAAGACCCCGGTCTCTACTAAAAATAGAAAGAAATTAGCTGGACAACTAAAAATATATAGAAAAAATTAGCCGGGCATGGTGGTGCATGCCTGTAGTCCCAGCTACTCGGGAGGCTGAGGCAGAAGGATCGTTTGAGCCCAGGAGTCTGAGGTTGCTGTGAGCTAGGCTGACGCCACGGCACTCACTCTAGCCCGGCAACAGAGTGAGACTCTTGTCTCAAAAATGAAAAAATAAAAGTACCCAAAAGAACCAAATTTACAATGTACACCTTTGGTTTTATTTTTATTTATTTTTTAAACAGATTCTTGCTTTGTTGCGTGGGCTAGAGTGCCGTGGCGTCAGCCTAGCTCACAGCAACCTCAAACTCCTGGGCTCAAGCAAGCAGTCCTTCTGCCTCAGCCTCCTGAGTAGCTGGGACTACAGGCATGCGCCACCATGCCCGGCTAATCTTTTCTATATATTTTTAGTTGTCCAGCTAATTTCTTTCTATTTTTAGTAGAGATGGTGTCTCTTGCTCAGGCTGGTCTTGAATTCCTGACCTTGAGCAATCCTCCGCCTCTGCCTCCCAGAGTGCTAGGATTACAGATGTGAGCCACCATGCCCGGCCCACCTTTGGTTTTAAATTCAAAGACCTACTATGGTGTTTCTGTTATGACAGATATCATGATTTCATTCTTTATAAGTTCCCATAAGTTTTCCCATGATGAAAAATTAAATGCAGCTGCCTCCTTTGGAGCAGTCTGCTCTCTACCACGTTTGAGAGTGTAAAAAAAAAAAAAAGAAAACTAA
Source organism: Lepilemur ruficaudatus (assembly GCA_963574885.1). NCBI lineage: Eukaryota > Metazoa > Chordata > Mammalia > Primates > Lepilemuridae > Lepilemur > Lepilemur ruficaudatus. The sequence goes on from CAUYRT010028498.1 coordinate 10,480, forward strand.
ATGCTAGGTGACATGGACTCTGAAGACATTAGACTCCGAAGGTGTCATTCTGATCTTGTTTATATTTGTATACTCATTTAGAGCGTACAAGGCACTGTGACACAGGCCACTCACTTGCTGCCTCAGCTGTGGGAAGCAGTATTACCTGTGTTGCTGATAAGCAGATGTTGTGAGTGCGCGCACCCAAAGGTGTTAATAAACGTTGCGCTGTGTTATGCAAGGCACTGAGCTAAGGGTTTAAGACTGTAATTAAATCTAGAGTGTTATTCCTGCCCTAGAGGTCTATTCAGGGTCGATAATGGTGGCTGACATGCAGCACCTACCATTGGCCAGATACTGGGCACCAAGTCTTTTATTGTCCCCACTTTACAGGTGAGACTGAGACACAGAGAAGATAAGTAGCCTGACCAGAATTTCATAGCTAATGAGTGACAGGGCCAGGATTTACACTCAGGCTGTCTATTTCCAGAGTCCTTGATCTTTATTCTAGGCTGCCTTGTTAAATCCTAACAGAAACTTGTCAGAAACATGCTATTATTTCCCCATTTTACAGATGAGAAGCTTGAAGATCAGCAAGATGTAATTTTAATGTCAGGCACAAGGGCACATAATCTGATTCCAAAGAGCTTTTCTTTTCTCTTTTCTTTTGTCTTTTCTCTTTTCTTTTCCCTTCCTTCCTTCCTTCCTTCCTTCCTTCCCTCCCTCCTTCTTTCTTTCTTTCCTTTCTTTCTTTCTTGTGGAGGGGGACAAGGTCTCCCTCTGTTGCCTGGGCATGAGAGCAGAGGAATGATCATAACTCACTGTAACCCCAAACTCCCAGCCTCAAGTGATCCTCTTGCCTCAGCCTCCCCAGGAGCTGGGACTATAGGTGTGTACCACCATGCCCGGCTAATTGTGTTGTTGCTTAAATGAAAAATACATATGCAAAGAAAGTGCTCAAAAAAAAAAAAAGGAAGGTGGCATGTTAAAGGGCCACAGGAGCCAGCCTGAAAGAGCTCCCAATGGTGAAAGCTAGAACAATTTCAGCTACAAAATAAATAGCGTAGTATTGGGTTATAACCCAAAGTATAAAATCAATATCCCTGAGTTCATGCTGATATAAAGAAAGATTGAATAAATAAATGTCGGAGAAGATGTTACCAAAAGTTTGGCACTTCTCCCTGAGGCCACATCAGAAGAATGAGGACAAGTGGTTTGAGGAGAAGGAAAGAGAAGTTTATTAACGTGCTGGCAAATGAGGAGAATGGGAGACCGTTGTCTTAAAGCACCTTTGTCCTCCTCCCGATAAACAGAAATACAGAGCTTTTCAAAGGGAGTTTTCAGCTTCAGGCTACTGCTGTTTATAGTTGATGGTCCTGATGATCCCATCTCCAGGGAAGGCGATCTCGTGACCAGGGTCCTGGACAATTCCCTCCAGCCATCTCCTGAGGTACAAAGAACACTCCCCTGCCCTTCTGATTACTGGCCTCAGGCAGGGATGCAGGTTTTAGTTCTCAAACGGGGAGGGAGTTTTAAAGAGACAACTCATAAAACATTTTACCCTTTTTCAGGCCGTTCCCTTTGTTACAAAGAGACATCTTCCTCAAGAATATCAAATAATTTATGTGGCTACTCCCTCCTTCAGGAGGTAGAGTTTATTCCCTTTCGCCCTTAAATGTGGGCTGAATTTAATAACTTGCTTCTAAAGAATAGAGTATGGGAAGGAAAAACTAGTAACTTTGCAGTGGAGAAACCTGGTAAAATACTCCCTTGATCAGGTGATCATGGCTGTGAACTAAAATAAAATCTTAAGCCCCAGCCCCATCCTACTGAATGGACTCCACTCCTTGGCCAAGGGGACCCCAGAGAAACCTTAAAATTGAGTTGCCATCCATGAGGAGAAGAGGGGTCAGACACATCTTGTCGTTCTCCCTCCCTTTTGGAGTTAGTCTTTGTAACAATAAGATACTAAATCAAGGCCAGGTACAGTGGTTCACACCTGTAATCCCAGCACTCTTGGAGGCCGAGGCAGGAAGATCACTTGAGCTCAGGAGTTCGAGACCAGCCTGAGCAAGAGCAAGACCCTGTCTCTACTAAAAATAGAAAAAATTAGCTGGGCACACCCGTAGTCCCAGCTACTCAGGAGGCTGAGGCAGGAGGATCATTAAGCCCAGGAGTTTGAGGTCGTAGTGAGCTATGATGACACCACTGCACTCTAGCCTGGGCAACAGAGCAAGACTCTGTCTCCAAAATGAAACAAAATAAAACTAAAAATCATTAACAGGCCTAGGGCCCTGCAAGGCAAGGCTTAAAAAATGCTTGCAGGCCATCATTTTACTTAATATATCACTTGAGTTTCAGCGACTGTCTGGTAGTCAGTGGTCCACAAAGCTTCATTTCTTTAACCAACTACAAATCAAAGAGTCTTTAAACCCACCTATGACCTGTAAGCTTCCCACCTCAAGATGTCCCACCTTTGAAGGCCAAAACAACGTGCACCTTCCAGGCACTGACTGTGATCTCACGTGTAATTCCTGTCTCCACAAATGTCTAAAACCAAATTGTAACCCGGCTACTGGGAGCACATTCTCTCAGGACCTCTTGAGGCCATGTGCTCCAATAAACCTCTTTAAATTATTTTACAGAGTTTGGGCTTTCTCCCATAAACGCAGTGAACATCAGTAATAAGTCATGTTGCCGGCACGTTCCCCTGATACGATGTGATGGCGGGGGCATTCCACCTCTGTGCTGTTCTTCCTTAAAACTCACAACCCCACTCAAATTTGTTGCCCAACCAAACTTTGCTGTCTGCTCACCTGGTGCAGCAAAGCCGGGAGTTGCAGCAGGAGAAAGAGGCGTGCTTATCGCGTGATACCACGCAAAGAGAATGGGCAGCTAGCACTTAAGACCCAAACTCCCCGATGGCTTAGAAGGAAGGGGTCCTTTCAGGAAAGCAAAAGTTGCAAACGAAATTGTAAATCAATACATGGAGGTTATACATTGGCCTGGCCCCAAAAGGTGGGATATATCTTAAAGGTGGGGGGCCCCGCGAGTTATAGATGGATTCAGGGATTTCTGGATTAGCAGAAAGGAAAATGAAGATGGGTGTGACTGTCCAGGCTCCTCAGAGAGAAATTTAAAACAAAGAATGGTGGCCTGCGGTCAGAGTTGAGTTCTTCAGTTCCCCTTATCTGCATTTTCCATCTGCTGGGGGTTTCTGAAAAACCACTCAGGAACATATGTTAAGATGCCATCTTTAGTTTCCATAGAGAACCAAAACACCGCGTGACTGTGGCTTGCTGGGAGGGCCTTTGTCATGACTGTCTTCCTGCTGCTCCGCTTGCCCGTGCACTTCTCTAGGCTAGCTGGGTGCCTGGAACTTCGCCTGAAGGGACTCAGGATTTTTCTTTTATTTCCATGTTTGGGGAGCCCAGCTCACCCCAAAGAGGGGATCCCTGCTCCTTCTCATAAGCACGAGAAAAACACCAGACAAACCCAGTTTGAAGGACATTCTACAAAAGACCTGACCAGTACTTCTCAAAACCGTTAAAATCATGAAAAAACAAACAAACAAACAAGACTGATAAACCATCATAGACCAGAGGAGACTAACGAAACATAGTAACTATTAAATAAATGTATCCTGGAAGGGATCTTGGGACACAGGACATTGTGGGAAAGTGAAATCCAAATATAGTCAGGAGTTTAGTTAATAATAATGTATCAATGTTGGCCAAGGGCGTGGTGACTCACGCCCATAATCCTAGCACTCTGGGAGGCTGAGGCTGGAGGACACATTGAGGTCAGGAGTTCGGGACCAGCAAGAGACCCCGTCTCTACTAAAAATAGAAAGAAATTAGCTGGGCATGCTGGTGCACACCTGTAGTCCCAGCTACTCGGGAGGCTGAGGAAGGAGGATCGCTTGAGCCCAGGAGTTTGAGGTTGCTGTGAGCTAGGCTGACACCACTGCACTCTAGCCCGGGCAACAGAGGGAGACTCTGTCTCAAAAAAAAAAAAAAGTATCAATGTTGATTTCCTGGAGATGACAAATATACCATGGTAATGTAAAATGTTCACAGTAGGGAAGGTAGGTGAGAATACAGGAACTTTTGTGTACTATCTTTGTAAGTAGTAACTTTCCTGTAAGTCTAAAACGATTCTAAAATAAAATATTCATTGAAATGCAGGTGTAGATTCCGGCATACACGTACACACACACACAGATAACAGCTTGGGATGCCAACCAGTGAAATAAGTCTTTAGGGAGAGAACTTCTCAAGCCCACCGTTCCAGACCACGGTTATTCACTTAAACAACACTAGGTGGCGGTGAGCACTCAGAGTAGGGCCCAGCCAGGCCAAAGCAGGGAAAGGGATTCTTATGTAAGTGAGGTCATACCTAACCCCTGGAAGACTGGAAAATTTCTCAAGCATTTATGTAGAAAAATATTTAAGTACTCACTCAATCTGACAATGACTACCTCTCTAGGTCCGTGACACTTCTAGAGCCTTCTAATTAGCTTGTCAGAGAGACCTGGCCGTGGTAAATGGACTGATTCCAATCTGTACGAGTGATTGCACTTCACTCCCCTGTTCCACTCACAAAACTGGAAACCAGACCAACTTCTGAAAGTCACTGATTTTAAAGAGAATGAAATCTAGGTTCAAAATACTATTAGCGGCCGGGCGCGGTGGCTCACGCCTGTAATCCTAACACTCTGGGAGGCCGAGGCGGGCGGATCGCTCAAGGGCAGGAATTTGAAACCAGCCTGAGCAAGAGCAAGACCCCCATCTCTACTAAAAAACAGACAAAAATTAATTGGCCAACTAAAATTACATACAAAAAATTAGCCAGGCATGGTGGCACATGCCTGTAGTCCCAGCTACTCGGGAGGCTGAGGCAGGAGGATCGCTGGAGCCCAGGAGTTTGAGGTTGCTGTGAGCTAGGCTGACACCATGGCACTCTAGCCCTGGCAACAGAGTGAGACTCTGTCTCAAAAAAAAAAATACTATTAGCTATCGTGGGTTTCCCACAGACTCTTCTCCCTCTGCTGCCTAACTCTGCTTTTATTTGTATTTTATTTTTGGCTAATTTCTTTCTATTTTTAGTAGAGATAGGGTCTCACTCTTGCTCAGGCTGGTCTCGAACTCCTGAGCTCAAACGATCCTCCCGTCTGAGCCTCCCAGTGTGCTAGAATTATAGGCGTGAGCCACTGCACCCAGCCTCTAACTCTGCTTTTAGAGGTGTTAGTTGTCTAATGTACACAGGGATTACTAAATAAACTGGGTAAGTATATTAAATAAATTAGTTTATTTATTACACTTGTCTACTGAATAATTATTTATTAATTCAATGTAAAGTAGGCTTGTAAGTCACCACCCCAAAAGACGGGTTGGAGGCCGGGTGCTTGGCTTCTGACAGCCAGGCGGGGGCTGATCCTTTTTACGATCTGACCTCAGAAGTCACACAGCGTCACTTCTGCTGTACCCACTGGCTGCTGGCTGGGCAGCCACAAGGCCC
>CAUYRT010028499.1:0-50164 GCA_963574885.1 Lepilemur ruficaudatus
AAAAAAAAAAAAGAAAAAAAAAACCCCAGGGGTTTCCTCAATTTTGTTTGTCTGAGAAAATTTTTATTTCTCCATCAGTTTAAAGAATAGTTTCACTGGACAAAGAATTCTAGTTGGCTGTTTCTTTTGACACTTTAAATATTTTACTTGATTTACTTCATGCTTGTGTGGTTTCTAAAGATAATTCTGATGTAATTCTTATCCTTGCTCCTCAATATGTAAGGTTTTATTTTTTTTCCACTCTGGCTTCTTTCAAGATTTTCTTTTTGTATTTGATTTTCTGCAGTTTGAATATTATATACCAAAGTTTAGAAATTTTGGTAGTTAACCATTTGGGATTATCTGAGTTTCTCAAATATGTGGTTTGGTGTCTGTCATTAATTTTTTTAAACTGTCAGTCATTATTCCTTTAAATATTTTTTTCTTTTGTTCCTTTTTCTTTTTCTCTTTCTTCTCTCATTAAAGTATTTCCATTACGTGTATGTTACACTGTTTGTAATCTCCCACAGTTCTTGGATATTTTGTTTCATATTTTCCATTTTTTTCTCTTTGCATTTCAGTTTCAAAAGTTTCTATTGACATATCTTCAAGCTCACTAATTCATTCATTGCCCTATGTCCAGTCTACTTATGAGCCCGTCAAAAGCATTCTTCATTTACATGACAGTATTTTTGCTATTTAACATTAATTTCCTTTTAAGTCTTCCTTAGAGTTCCTTTTTCTATGCTTACATTATCCTTTAGTTCTTGCATGTTGTCCATTTTTTTCCATGAGAGCCCTTAGCATATTAATCATAATTACTTTTAAATCCTGGTCTGATAATTCTAAAATATCCTCCATATCTGAGTCTAGTTCTGATGCTTGCTCTGTTTCTTCAAGCTGTGTTTTTTTCTTTTTTACTTTTTGTCTTTTAGTATGCCTTGTAATTTTTTCTTGAAAGCCAAATGTCTGATGATGGTACTGGCTCCAGTGGTAGGCTTCTGTTCTCAAAGGCTACGATTCTCTGTACATTCCTGTCTCTCAAATTTTGGAAGCAGCAGTTTTCTTGATGACTTAAATTTTCTGATGAATCTACAAATCAAAATAGACAATAGAAAAATAGAGAAAGTCATTATAACCAAAAGCTGGTACTTTGAAAGGATTATCAGAATTAATAAACCTTTAGCTAGATTGACAAGAAAAAAGGAAAAAGACTCAAATCACTAGAATACGAAAAGAAAGAAGGGGCATTACTACTAACCTTATAGAAATGGGATGGCATATAAAGAAATACTATGAAGAATATTAAGCCTTGAAGTCAATGAATGTGAGTTCTTCAATATATTCCCTCTTTTAAAGAAGGCTGTACCTATTTTAAATGCTTTGAACTTCCATATAAATGTTAGAATTAGCTTGTCAGTTTCTTTGAAAATGCTGATGGACTTTGATTAGAATTGTGTCCAATCTATAGATCAATTTGTGGAAGACAGTTATCTTTAAAATATTGAATCTTCCAATCAGTGGTGTGCTGGCAGATGTTTAACAATGGACTTTCTGGGAAGGAGGGGGATACAAATTCATAGTTTTTGATCATTTGTATAGTATAAATACTTCCAACATTGTTGATTTTAAGCTATTAACATGATGTCATTGAAAGTGAAGTCAAGAACAGATGTGCACAGTTGGGTTTGATGAGCCATTCTGAACCATCTCCAGCTCAATGTTATTTCTAATTTATAAATATAGTATTGTTATTTCCTTTTTTAAGTCCATAATTTCTCTAAGAAATAATCTTGAATTTTCATTGAAGTTATTTATTAATCTTTCATTGGATTTATTCTTAGATTATTGATATTTGTATACCATTATAAATGGTATTGTTATTATTTATTATTTAATTTTATTTTCCATTTTTGTTTGCTAGTGTAGAGGAATACAATTAATTTTTTTTATATCTTAAGGATGTGGAGCTACTGGAATTTTGGTATATGGTTCATGGTTATGTACAATAATATAACTGCTTTGGAGAACAGTTGGAATTTTCTTATAAAATTAAATATACATTTAGCCCATAAAACAACAATTCCACTCTTACATATTACATTAGACAAGAGGAATGAAACCATGTGTTCACAAGAAATGCTTGCATAAGAATATTTATAGCAGATTATTTCATAATAGCCAAAATCTCTAATCTAAATATCCATCAATAAAAATGGATAAACAATCTATGGTTTATCCATACAGTAGAATCTCCTAAATAATAAAAGCCATGAACTACTGATAATATCCTAAATATGACTCAATCTCCAAATCAAAAGGCACAAAAAGCTGATTTTACTTACTTCCAATCCAACAACAGTCAGTATTAATCTATGGTGACAGTAATCAGAAATGTTTGCCTCTGGTGGGTGAGATGAGACTGGAAAAGGGAAAATGGCAGCTTTCCCTAGGTCTGGACATGTTATACATTTGGAAATCCTGTACGTCTTGTTTTCTATGAAGGTTACATGAGTGTATACATTTGTAAAAGCTAACCAAACAGATCCTTTTAATTTTGTGCACTTTTCTTGTATGTAAATTACACCTCAACAGAACAATGTAATTTCGTAATGTGATGAGGTGCTGGAAAGCAAATGATCGATATTCAAATAAACGAACCTAAAAACCAAGTGTGATGGTTAATTTCATGTGTTAACTTGGCTACGATATGGTACTCAAATATTTAGTGGAATATTATTCTAACTGTTTCTTTGAAGGTATTTGAACAAAGCAGATTACTCCCTAGAATGTGAGTGGGCCTCATCCCGTCAGTTAAAGGCCCTAATAGAAAAAGATTGACTTCCCCTAGAAGAAGATACAATTCTGCCAGTGGACCGCCTTGGAATGCAAACTGCAACTCTTTGGATCTCCAGTCTGCCATTTTACCCTAAGATTTTGGACTTGACAATCCCCCACAATCACGTGAACCAATTCCTTAAAATAAATCTCAGTCTCTCTATACGTAGCCTATTGGTTCTGTTTTTCTGGAGAACCCTGGCTAATACACCAAATGACAGCAAGAACCCAGGAAGGTAAGTGGAACACCAAATCTAGCCTTTGTTTTAGGGCATTTGTTGAAGGAACCCGAACTGTGCTATGTTTATATAGTCTCTTTGGGCTTAGGAGAGAGGAGACAAATTCTAGGGCCTACCCAAAATGAGGAGCCTACTTGGAGTCCCCCCCTCATAAATCCAGGTCTCTACATCTTTAGTGTAAATTTAAAGTAGAAGTAAACTGACCTCCACACCATAGCAAATGTCAGGAAATTGCCTCAAACACTGACACTTAGAATCATGGGGAAGAAATATCTGCCCCGAGAATTTGTAAGCAGCTAATCCCTTGGGGGAGTTTGTAACATGAATTAATACCTGGATGACCTGAATGAAACCCTTAAACTAAAAATTTAGTATAAAGTGATTCTAGGATAGTAAGATTTCAAAAGTGTTTGGCAAAAATACAAATTATTTTGGAGGGATTCGCTTCAACACAGAGCTCAAAGAAATTATACTTTTTAAAGGTCCCAGAAATTCGGGCACAAAGTGAAAAATAAAAACAAAAACTAATGCAAGTGTATTACGCAAAATGAGGCATCATAAGAAAAAATCAGCAGAAACAACAGACATCAGAATCTAACACACATGAAAATAAGATAAAAGAATGATCTGACACAGAACATAAAATGAATGTTTAATATATTTAAAGAAATAAGAGACTGCAAATATGAGCGGAAGCAGAAGACTGTAAAAATACCAAACTAATTTAGAAACAAACTACTAGAAATAAAAATATAGTAATTTAAATTAAAAACCAAAATATGAAAAAACGTTAGTAAGGTTGGGGGATTGATGTGAAAAGGTGTCATCAAGTTCTTGGAGATGACAGTGGGAGAATGGTGTGGAAGGATATACATTTCTTCATTTCTGTGTGAGTTTTAGTGCTCACAATAAGTCAAAGTCTGATTCCAGTAGAAATTTATTATCATCTTAAAATTTGGTTTCAGAAAACAATGCTTATTTTTAAAAATCACTAATAATTTAACACATTTATTTGTGTCAATTGAAAAAAATTATGGGCATGTACAGATTCAGAAGTGAAATTTTAATCATATACTAATGTTTTTTTGAGTTTTACTTACCATATCTTTATTGTTTAAACTTGTTAATGAAATGTTTTAAAACATTCTTAGGAATATAGATGACATAAAATAAATACTCTGAAATTTTAATTTCTTGGATTTGTAAAAGCCTGAGTTTCCTTTAAATCATTTATGTTTAAATAGATCTATTTTCTTTCTATCATGATGAGTAACTTTCTTATTAAAGTTACAAAGCATCATATTCACAAGGCAAACCCACTTATGGAAAAAAAAAGTAAGTTATACATTCAAATTTGGAGACCTGTGTTCCATTAATTCTTTCCTTCCTCAGCCCAAATGTCTTATTTACATAGAAAAAATATGAAATGAAGCAATGATGATAGTAGGTGACAACAGCGTCACACTAGAAAACATTCCTCTTATACACACACTAAAGGATTAGAATATTTCAAATGTCTTCATGTCCCCAAATCAGAGAAAGTCTCTTTAATGAGGAACTAGTTGCAAGATTGTTCAATTAATAGCTAAAGATCACAAAATGCCTCATACAATTTCAGTCACTTGATTTATCAGCCTGTATGGAAATTATCAACACTATGTTTTGGACCAGTGAAGCGTAGGAAATGGAAAAGGTATCACTATTGAATTACTGTTAGTGGGCTCATTGTCAACATGCTGTATAACTTGGGACAACACTGATCTAGAAAATTATAAAAGCAAAATGGCTTTATTGCAGATGGATGAATCTGCAGATGTTATTAAGAGTGTTCAGTTAATAGCACTAATTAGAAGCCCTCAAGAGAAATGCTTTATAGGACTTTATTAGTTCTGCAAAGACATACCAAAACAAACTACCGAGCGTGAAATATTGAAGGCAGTAAATGAGTACTCTGAAACAAGGTCTTAAACAAATACTGTGTGTATATTGTGTTGACAGTACACCTGAAAATACAAAAAGATGCAAAAACTTTGTTTCCAATACTTCTGAACTCCTGAGAGCCACTGTTTCATTCACTGAATGTTTCTATGTGTAAAAATTAGTGTTATTAAAATGGTGAATTTAATAAATTAATATACAGTTTGCCCTGAAAAACAGGAGTTTGAATTGCGTAACTCTACTTACACATGGATTTTTTTCAATAAATATATTGGAAACTTTTTTGGATATTTGCAACAATTTGAAAAAACTCACACATCAACTGTATGGCCTAGAAATAATGAAAAAAGTAAAAAAAAGGTACATTATGAACTTATAAAATATACGTACATACTTGTTTATTTATGTGATGATAGACTGTTTATGTTACTGGTGATGTTCCCAGTCAGCAGTAGGCTATTCGTAGTTAAGTTTAGGGAAAGCAAAAATGTCATATGCAGATTTTCAACTGTGTGGGGTTGACACTCCCAACCCCTGCCTTGTTTAAGGGTCAACTGTACTCTAGACCACTTAGCTCTGTGTAAAACATTGGATAAGAGGGTTGGTTTCTGAATGTCCTTTGAAGAATGCTGCATGTTGTCTGGCAGACTCTTTTGGGTTGTCTCAGTCTATGGGGACCTGTACCTTTTACTGTCTTTGACTGATTTACTTTGCAACTCTATAGATAAGGTTACCCTCAAGAGGGCTGATGGTGATGAAGATGATCCTGGTTGATGGCAATATAAGTGGTGCTATTCATAGAGGTGCAAATGAACTGTGTTCTTTAGGGGATATAATGGATTTCTTCCCACATGGAAGAGATGATTCCAAACATTACATTTTATTGTCCTTTGGTTATTGATCAGTTTGCACCTATTAGTAAGTTCATTCAGCATTCCTCATTGCCTATGTAGGAATCTTTTCTTTGGATTCTTCTTTGAACTTAACATCTTACTAGTTCCCTCATTAATTAGTGAATTAGATAAAATCTTTGATACATTCATGTTATAGTTGAATGAGAGTCACAATTTTACCTTTTTAAAAAGAAACCTATAACAATGGGAACAAGTTCTAATTTTTCATTAAAATTTTAAAAATTATTTTACTGCATTCAATATTTAATAGTTTCCATAATATTTTCATTTTATCTTTATAATGTTTATGATAAAATGAAAATATAATGGAGTTTCTTTCACTAAGCCCTATAGACAAAGAATGACCATGTAATTTTTGTGCAGAGTAGAATATTTGGAAAGTGCAAGGGGCCACTATTAGTAATTATACTGACACGTAGGTTGGAACTAGGAGAGTCCTGGACAAAGCAGTATTGCCTTGGCCAAACCAGAATATATGGCCCTGGTTGTATATCCTACATTATATATCCTACATATAAATGACTTTAAATTCCCTCTAGGTTATACCAGTATGCCATAAAATGTTATTTTTTATGTATGCCATGATGTGAAAAATATTTAGAAGTACTGCTGTGTAACTTTACAGTATATAACATATTATAATTTATTTTTCAGTTGATAGGTATTTAAGTTGTTCTCAAACTTTTACAATTACAAATAATCCTAGGAGCATTTTGTACATGCCTGCTTGTATGCACCTGGATGTTTTCTAGGCTACATACCGAGGAGTGTCATTACTTGATGAAATGTATGACTGTGTTCAGCTAGACGCCTCCAATTTGTTTTCCAAAGCAACTATAATCTTTTACACTCATACTTCAGTGTTAGAACTGTTCTGTTTCTCCACATCTTTGCCAGCACCTAGCAATACCAGACATGTGAATCACCGTTACCTTGATGAGTATGAAATTGCATCTTGTGGTTTTCACATCCCTTTCCCTAACAAGAATGAGCCTAAACATTGTTTTCAAGGATGTGTTGCCGATTCCTATTGCTTATATAAAGTACCTATTTATTTGTTTGGCTTGTTTTCTTCTGGGTTATTTTGCTGATCTTTTTCTTATTGCTTTGAAGAATTTGTTCAAACATACTCAGTAGTAAAAATTTTTCAGCCACACTTGCTGAAAATATCTTATCCTAGCTTGCAGCTTATAATTTCCCTTTACTTATGGATCTTTGGATATAAAGAAGTTTTTAGTTATGATGCTGTCAAACTTATCAATTTCTTTCTTTCTGGTTTGTGCTTTTTGTATCCTGGTAAGAAATGCTCTCAGACTCTGGGGTGAAAAAGATATAGTCCTATATTCCCTTTGAAAATTTTCAGAAATTGCTGTTCTCTCTCAGGTCTCTAAGCAACTTGGAATTGAAATGTGTTTAGGAGTAAGATGTGATACCAATGTTAGTTAACGTTTTTCCCTCACATTAATAACCGGTTATCCTAGTTCCACTTCTTTCGTTGCTCATCTTTTCCCCACTAATCTCTAAGGTTATCTCTGCCACAAATCAAGTTTCTACGTACAGTCCTGTGTTGCATAACGGCGTTTCAGTCAGTGATGAACTGCGTGTACCATGGTGGCCCCACAAGATTATAATGGAGCTGAAAAATTCCTATCTCTAGTGACGTCTTAGCTGTCGTATGTTCAGAGTGCTATGGATTACTCATGTGTTTGGCATGATGCTGCTGTCAGCAAACCTACGTGTAGCCAATCACATAAAACTATAGCGCATACGATCATGTACAGTACGTAATACTTGATAATAAACAACTGTGTGATTGGCTTACGTATTTGCTATATTTATTTGGTTAGAGTATACTCCTTCTACGTATAAAAAAGGCAACTGTAAACAGCCTCAGGCAGGCATCCACAAGAAGGAATTGTTATCACAGGAGATGACAGCTCCGTGCGTATTATTTCCCCTGAAGACCTTCCAGTGGGACAAGAGGTAGAGGTGGAAGACAGTGACATTGTTGATACAGGCTTAGGGTGGTGTGTGTGTTTGTGTCTTAGTTTTTAACAAAACAAAGTTTAAAAGGTAAAAATACATATACGAAAATAGAAAAAAACTTATACAATAAGGATACAGAGAAAGAATGTATGTTTGTGCAGTTGTACAATGTGTCTGTGTTTTAAGCTAAGTGTTATAAAAGATTCAAAAAGTTAAAAACAATTAAGAAATTCATAAAATGAAAAAATTATCAGAAACTAAGGTTAATTTGTTATTGAAGAAGGAAAAATTTTTAAAATAAATTTACTGCAGCCTAAGTGTAGAGTGCTTATAGAGCCTACGGTAGTGTACAGTTATGTCCTCGGCCTTCAAATTCCCTTACTGCTCGCTCCCTGACTCACCCAAAGCGGCTTCCATTTCTGCAAGCTCCATTTATGTGAAGTTCCCTATACAGACGTTCCGCTTTTTTTGTTTTGTTTTTTTTTAAAGATACAGGATCTTCCTATGTTGCCCAGGCAGGCCTCAACCTCCTGGGCTCCAGCGATCCTCCCACCTTAGCCTCCTGAGGAGCTGAAACTACAGGCATGCCCCACAGTGCCCAGCCACGTGTACCAGATTTTTTTTTATATTGTGTTTTTACTGTACCTTTTCTACGTTTAGATACACAAATACTTACCATTGCGTTACAATTGCCTAGAGTATTCAGTGACATGCTGCACAGGTTAGTAGCCTAGTAGCAATATATGGTGTAGCCTAGGTGTGTAGTAGGCTGTACCAGCTAGGTATATGTAAGTACACTGTATGATGTTAGCACATCGACAAAATTGTCTTAAGGATATATTTCTCAGAACATATCCCCATCGTTAAGTGATGCATGACTTTATACGTATTTATATCTATGTTCTCTGTTACATTAATGTCTTTCTTTCTCCTTGTGGCAATAACACATTGTCTGGTAGAGAAAGTCCCTCTACCTGGTTCTTCTTCAACATTTTGGGGGTATTCCAAGCTTTGGATTGTTCATATAAATTTTAGAATAACTTTTTCAAATTTCCTGAACAATAGTCCTGAGACATTGCAGGAAATTCTATCAGCTTTATAGCTAACTATGGGATAAATTGATATATTTAGGATATTAACATGGGCTATTAATGAACAGGGCTCATTGCTCCATTTATTTAGGCATTTTTATCTCTCAGTAAAACTTTACCCTTTCCTCCAAAAAGTTTATGCATACATTTTGTAGGATTAATTCCCAGTTCCCTTGTATTTTTATGCCATTGTATATGCTATGCACTTTTGTAAATTACATTTTCTAACTCTCTTTGCTGTTGTTAGAGTCACGATTGACCTTTGTATGTTGATCACATGCCTAATAATCTTGCTGAGCTCTTACTAAGTTCAAAGCTACAGCGATAGAAACTGTATTTTCTCCTCGCAGCTAGGATCCCGGATATGATGTGAACACGTGAAACTTAAAATGCAAATCAGCACACCACGAGGGCTACATGTCCAGTGTTATTGCCATTTCTGCTGGCAAACATACTCATGAAGGCATTGGGGTTTCCTACAAATTATAACAGAGTTTCCAGAATCTGGACTCTGGCTTCATGGGCTTCAGAGGCATTTTGCTGGTGCACATCACGGTAGAAGTGGCATGCTGCTGAAACCAGAAAAAGTCAGGGCAGCTTTTTGATTCAGCAACTGGCTTCCTGATTGCTAAAAAATAGTACTCATCATAACTGTCTCAAGAAAGAAATAGAAAACCTTAACAGTCCTATAGCTTTAAATAGAATGAATTAGACTAAAGTGTACTTCCCATAAGAGAGGTACATTTTAAATAAAACCTCTCTTTTGGGAGGTACATTTTAGTTATTAGAAATAACTTAGGACCCAGCGGTTTTAAATGCTAATCTGTCAGGCATGCAAGAAAGAAAAAAATAATTTCGATCATGTATAAATTCCTAAAGTCAAAAGGTAAAGTATACTTTCCAACGCATGTTGTATTATGAGGACAGTGGTGATACTGAAGCCATCAAGGATAGTGTGAAAAAGAAAAATAAAAGCCATTTTTATGTTTGATCATAGCCAATGCCATATAGATACATACACTAAGCAAAGATGGGGTTCATAGTGAACCAGTTCAAACCTCCTTTGCCAGTTGGTAGATTTTTCTCTATTTCATAGAAAGTGTGGCCTTGCAAGAATTCCGGTTTATTCAGATAAGTAAGTGAGACGATGTATATGTTAATTAGCTTGATTTACTCCTTTCGCATTATGTATCTGTATAAAAACATCACATTGTATCCCTTAAATACAAGGAATTATGATTTGTCAATTTAAAGAAATATATTTTTTAAAACGCAGACAGTATGAAAAGTACCCACACTCTATACTTCTCACCTCTTATCCAAAGAAGGAAGTTTTAATTAAAACTATTTACCTGCTTTTCTGTAAGAGACTATCAGGGATAATCCCATCACGCTATCACTATTTACCTCCCTGCCCCAAAGCCATAGCAGCTCCCAAGTATAAACATGAGTCAGTGGCAGGAATGAACGTTGTCCCCGCCCCCTGCAGTATTTCTGACTTCTACTTTACTCTGCAAGTGTTTACAGAGCCATCAGAATGCTCCATTCTGACCTTTACTTTTTCATATTCCCTTCTCCAAATACATTTTCTTTTTTCAGATTTTTCAAATTCTTTTATTTTTTTCTCATCTTTGAATGGGCCAAAGAAATAACTGGCTTCGTGGTGAGGTCAACAGGAAAAAGGTTGCTGACGGTATGACGGACTGAATGCAAGAGTTCATTCACATGCAGTTTGGAGTTTACTTTGGCTTTTGTGCTTGCTCAAAAAATAAATAAATAAATTGATTCAGTAAATTTGGAAATACGCGTTTCGCACCGCGCTCTGACGGAAGCAGGTCGGGCCGGGTCAGGTCTATTTGTAGGTTCGTAAGTAGGGCTAATTCTGGCTCGGCTCTGCACAACCACAGCCTTGGAGTGTTCAGAAATGCAGGCATTTCTATTTAGGGGTCAGAGTTAAAAGAAAACATGTGGCCGGCTTGAATTCTGCATTTCAGAATCATAATGTCACAACAACCAGGCTAAGGGCTGTAAACCTCTATGGAAAAAGACAGACAGAAAGGGGAGAGAGGGAGAGAGAGAGATTTAGTTTGAAAGGCAGTTGAGGAAGTTGAGTGCTAAGATTAGCCTTGCATGGAAAAGCAGTTGAGTCGGTTAAGATCAATACCCCAAATTTAATATATTTACATCCTTATTTTTAATGGAATTAATCATTTTCAGCATGCCGTCAGAATAATGTTAGTGGGTTCATTTTGCATATTTATTTTTTGATTCTTTTACTTACTCAATATTAGTGGAGCACCTACTATGTGCCAGATGATGCAGAAGGCATTTCAGAAGCTACTAACCCATTCTTGCGTGTCAGTGTCTGTTTGCTGTGCATGCAGATGGCACCCATGACAGTCTTCTCGAAACCCAGCCTTCCTTCATTCTCTCACTCCGAGTCCCTTTGAATCTGAATCTGAGGCAGTTCTCAGCTCTCAGCCCTGATCTGGATGCTGACTACAGCCGTGACATGGCACTTTACCTCCGGGCCTTCTCACTCTCCCTAAGTAATTAAGTTCCCTGATGATAACAAAGCATCATTACGATTATATTGATACCTGCTGTAATCACTGGCATTCTGGCTTTTCAATTTCCAGTATTTGCCTTGGATCAAGTAGCTCTGTGCTAATGCAACAGAAGGTCACCCGATGAAGGGGCCGATAGTGGAGAGGACAGCTCTACTTAGCATGCACGAAAGGTTATGCTTTCCTGGCATTGTCGAGCTAATCTTTCAAGTTGTCCTTTTTTGACTTTCTCAGTTTAATCAGTTTAATCTCATCTTCCCTCCTTTCTGATTACAAGGATTTTCTGTAGAAACCTTGCCTCCACAATAAAGACCATGTGGCAATTTATTCTCATATTGATTTCAACATTTCTGTTCCTCCACCAATGGACCGATAGTGAGGAAGGGGAGGAGGGGTGAAAGGAGGTTGGAGAAAGAAGAGCCAGGAGAAGGAGGAGGAGAGGGGAGTAGGGAGGAGCGAGAGCCCTCCCCAGATTTTCCTTAGTGGGAAAGCCACATAGTCCGGTTATTTGGGAAACCTAAACCATCTTAAATGCACTAAAGGCAGAAATGATAGCTAAACTGAAAGTCTCTGCACTAATTAAAGTCAGTTAAAGACAGCTGTGTCAACAAGGGCTTACTTTCCGTCTCCACACTGAAGAGATAGAAAGACAGATACACACACACACACACCAGGCAGCCAGGCACACGCACATGCACACACGCACACGTGCGCACCCCGTCTGAGTTCAGAGAGTGCAGTGTGTCTAAGGAGATGGATCTCACAGCCGCAGCCTTCCTCAAGGATGCAGAGCATTCTGTTTCCATCTGCTCTTCCCGGTTCGCTTGGAGGAGTGAGCAGAGTCCTGGTGGGCCCTGTACCAAGAGCAGACACAGCAGACACCGCCATTAGAGCGGGAAAGGCAAAAGGTGGCGTTGGCAGGAGGGTGGTGAACGAGTTCATGAGTGGTCGTTTGACAGCCTGGTGAATAGGTACAGCCAGCCTCGCGTGTGCAGTTCCGGGTTGCAGTAGCGCCACCTGAGGGGCAGGGCGCAAAACTGAAATAGATGGGAGTTTGCTGAGTGACGCATGTAAGAGCCAGTTGTGTGCTAGAGGTCACAGTTATGTATTACCTATCAACCTGATACGAGTGACTGTGCCACTCTTAAATATGAGGGAAACTGTGGGAAATTGGGCATCGTTTATTTAACCACAGCATGCCCACTGGAAAATGGCACATAAAATATAGAAACTATTTTTTTCTTTAATAAGAAAGAGCTAAACAGCTTTTTAGGCATTTAATTTATTGGAGGTCAGATTAAGTGGCAAAAAAAAAAAAAAGAGAGAGAGATAGAGAAATTTCCAGAGAAACTCACATGCCGGAGAACTAAAAGGAATTGCTTCCTTTTAAATTCTCAATCTCTTCCCATTTGTTCTGAGGCAAACTACAGCAATCATTTAATGTTTAGTGAGTGCTGAAAACTGTCTTATTTTGCAACAATCAGACTTGGTTCTGAAAATCATAAGCCTGTAAATTTAAAATGGACAGATCGTTGCCTAAGATGTCTGTCTCCTTAAATGGGTGACGGGGAGCGGGGCAGGCAAGTGGGGACACGGCCAAGTGTTTTGCACAGTAAATATGCTGCCTTTCCACGGTCCCTAGTGGATCTTTGTGTTTGATCTTCAGCGTTCCTGGTGATAATGATATACTATAGCCAGCTGAAAAGAACATCTGTTTTAAGAGCTGTGAACTTACAGGAGCCATTTGTCTGTCTGGTCTGTTCCCATCATTTTCCTCTCCATTTTGCATCTTTATATTTCTCCATTGATCAAATCTACACAAAATAAAGGGATTGAGAATAACGCCAAGCCATAATTTCTTCTCCCCTCAAAAGGTTACCTGCCACCTTTCCTGTTAAATAATTCTGCTTGACATAAAACATCCAACTGTTTTTTGGTGTGTTTTTTTTGTAAGAATGTGTGTTTCCCTTGCCCTTTAAATGGAAGGCTTTGGTTCAGTGGGGCTTACATGCTTAATGACAATGTGGTGGAGTTAGCCCAGGAGAACAATGCATCCATTAATCTGCCTCATGCTTAATTGGTAACTACTGTATGGGCTGGCATTTCAAACACAGATTGCAAATGTACTTGAATTAGTTACTGTTTAATTGATACAACTGGCACTCAGCCTAGAACCAACATGCAGCTACTGTAAAAAGAGAGAGGCTTGAAAGCAGAGAGAGACAGAAGAAAAAACAAGGTATGATTGTGATTCACCCTTTAAATGTTTATATCAATTATTTGTGAAATATAATTACATATTTTTTCATATTGCTTTGGAAGGCAATAGACCAAAACAGGATGCTAAAAATACCCGTATGCTTGCTGACATAAAAAATAGCAGTGATTCCCACCTGTCTCTTCTCTTTCTTCATTCTACCCTTGCTCTTCCAAGGGTCGTTATATGTGTACGACTGAGGTTGGGGAACGTAATATTTACCATGAGATGAAATGCCCGAGAGGATACTTTGGATGATGTCTCCACAATAGCAGAGTTTCAAAGAAACAGAATACTATCATGGTAATGATTCAACTTTATTATCATTCACACTAGTGTTACTGTGGACATATTTTCAAAAAAAATTAATTCCTTGAGATTAATTTCTAAATAATTTCACATAGGCACGCCATGCAGGAACCGTTAGGTTCTACAACTTCCCTCTGAAGAGAGAACGTTTCGATTCCAGACATGTGGTGATGATACTGATGGCCATTATTCCTTGAGCAACTTCTACAAACTCAGAATCACCTTAAGTGACGCGATATACAATTTCTCATTTAACCCTCCAAACAGTCATGCTTTCCACGCCAGGTTGGTTCTTTATTTCATTGATTAAATCTACGTAAAATAACTGGACTGGAAAAAACAAACACTAAACTTTCCCTACCATTTTAAAAAGTTAACCCATGTTTAGGCTTAAACGATTTTGCTTAACACAAAACACACAACTGCTCTCTTGATTTTACAGCTATATGCTAATCACGTAAGAGCTGATGGCTTTTTCACACCGAGAATTCATATAAAACAGCCAAAATTCTTTTTTCCAATCAGCAGTGAAAAATCCTCTCATGGGTTCTGTAATTGAGAATCTACTACTGTATACCCAGTTTACTCTTCACATGGTGTAAGATACGTAAAGCTGATCTTAATAATATTATCAATGAGTTCCTAATTTGCCAAAATCAAAGGGACAGTTTCTATCCCATTCTTTTAAAAAAAATTGTAATTTACCTTTGCTTTGTATTATGCAACTTTCTTTTTTTGAATCTTCACAGTATTTGACAATGTTTTTCTTGGCTTTCCTGGCCTAAAGTCCTCCAGGTTTTTTTGCTGCCTCTCTGATTACTTCTCAATTGCTTTGGGAGGCGCGTTTTTCCCCATTCAACATTTAAATGTGAGAAGGTACTATCTCAGATCTCTCACTATGTACATGTTCTCTGTACAGCCTCGTTTTATGCCACCGACTTCACCTGCACACCAAAGGTGTAAATAACTCTAAATTATTATACATCACAATACCTGGCTTTTCAAAAACCACTGAGAGTAATCTCACGGAGAAATTTCCAGTACTTTTTTTGCCCCTTAGGTCACTCTATTGCAAGCCAGAGGCGCATACACAAAGCCAACTGGACTCCGCTAGCTGGTCTGATAACAGCTCGTAAATATGTTCCACAGTGGACTCACCTTCCAAACCCACTGCGTAGCTTTTTCTCATCTCTTGTCAAATGGTGTCTCTATCTACCTCATCACCCCAGCTATCAGCCTGACAGTCGTTCTTGATTTTTCACTGATCTTCATCCACCTCCACCACCCTGATTCCATCACCCAGTTCTATAGACTTTTTAAGTGCCCATTTACTTAATTTTTAAAAATATCTCTTCCTTTATCCTCAATGCCACTGTGTTGCTTATAGATCCTTCTCACTTCTCACCCGGATTATCACAACAGCCACCTAACCAGTTTTCCTGCCTCCACCGTCAACTCTTTGCCAATCTATCCTGTAAGATGATGTCAAAGCATAACAATGTACCATTTCTTGCTGATGATTGTCCAGAATCTCATAGGCTTCAGGAAAAGGCACGGTTTTATCCGACCTGTTTCTCCAGGTTTCTTTTCCTCATTCTCCCAAACATCCCTAGACTTCTCCACCTGGAAATTCACACTTTTTCTTCAAGGCTCTGTTCCATTGGCGTCATTCTGCGAAGCTGTCTCTAGCCCTTCTCAGCTAAGGTGGGTGTCCCTCCTCTGTCTTCCCTCGGGTCCTGTGCATACCTCCATCATGGGCCTGATCACGTTGCATTGTAACTGTGAACTGCTCCTGTGGCTCTCTGGTGAGGCTGTGATCAAATTTTGCTTTCTGGTATTTCTAACTGTTGACAAGCTTTACTTATAAAGAGACCTGTTTCTTGGTATATTAGAAGATATATGAAACACAATGTTGCACTCAATTTTATACACCTAGTATATAAATCATATTTGTCCTCTTATTTCTTTACTTTTCTTTGCCACTAACTAGCTGAGTAACATTGGGCAAACCTTTATTTTAGCCTCTCCAAGCATCAGGATCATTATCTGTAGAATTATCTCTAAGGTCTTGGTATCACTAATCTTCATGTTTATGTGGTTCTTTCCACATGATACTGTGTAATTAGGCATTTAATAAAAGTTTTAGTGGTTTACCATTGTTGAATAAAAAGGTTCTGGTTCAAAGTGTTCTTAGCCATTGATTTTTGTCCCCATACTAACTGTGCAACTGTGGTATTTGGGGTGTATGTACCTATTATGATTTTACATAATATATAAAGTGGTTCACAGCAAGAACATATCTTACAAATAGAAAGGAGGAGGAGGAGGAAGAGGAGGAGGAGGAGGGAGAATCCTGTCCAAGAGAAAAAGTAAGTAAATGTAAAAGTCAAAACTAGAAGCATGGGGAAGTAGAAGTCTCTACCACAATAGTATACGTAATTGTAATAGGTCAATTTGAAATTTGTTTCTAAGTTTCCTAGCACACAAATGAAGAAAGCAACGGTCTCAGATACCAAGATTATCACAGCAGAAGCAAGGCTTTTCCAGCACAAACTTCTAAAGTTTTTCTACACTGAGGTCCATGTACCAGGAACCAAATAAAGTACCAGGCATTGCTTCAACACAATTCCTAAATAAAGTATAAGAATAAACTTGATGAGACTGTGCTTTACAACACCCTCCAAGAAGAGGTAAGGCCACCTTTTGAAAAGTCTGTAAAGACAATTCCATGAGGGGCTGAGACATATTTCCATTGTGCAGCCTTCTGATGATCGACTTCGATTAAAAATAAAATCCAGAATACTCAAATGAATACGGCACATCCTTTAGCTAATCCTCTTAAAATATCACGTTGACCAGATTCTAATGGGGTCACAGTGCTGACTGTGGAAAAGACTCTACTCAAGGAAGTGGCACTTGCTACCTCCTTCATATTTTACTGGCAGTTACTGTCAACGCTGTCCATTTGGCTTACCCTGATTCCACCATTAACAAACTATGTGACCTTGAGCAAGTGACTCAACCTGTCATTTAGTTTTCCCCTCTGTAAAATGGGAATAACAGCCCTTAGCTTATTGTGTGGTGCAGAGGATAAAGTGCAATAAAACATGTAAAATGCTTCTGATGGTGCTCAGCAAATAGAAAGTGCTCTTTATGACATTCCATGGCCTTATGCATTTAAGCTGTATGTGCTTTTTGATCAGTAGCAGCATGAAGAAAAAAGCATATTTTCTTTCTGAGAGTGTGATGGGTCACATATTTGCAGATTTTTTAAGCTGTCACTAGATTGTGATCTTGGTTATTTTGGTGATTCAATTCTTCATTTATTCATAGGCATAGAGAGTGTTTGTCAAATTCTTATATATCTAGCTTTCTTCGTGGCAAATCTTTATCAGTTTTAGACAAACTTGCTCTCTTGTAAGATGTAATTTCGTGATTTAGCTGCTGGAATGGTGACAAAAGGCTGTGCAGATGAGGCTGGAGACTGGGATTCTAGTCCAGCTTAACAATTCCACGGCAGCCTCCTCATCCGTAGCGTCCGAGCACCGGGGCAGCTGTTAAGTGTTCATTCTAGCCTCAGATTTCTGATTCTAAAAATTCCAGTTCAGTTTAAGGTTAAATATCCTTTTAGATCAAGGAAAACAAGTGAATAAAACTCTGTGTGTAAAATATCACTTCTCTCTGATGTATAGTTCTTATTTCCCTAAATTTCTTAACTCTAAGGAGAATTGATGCTTTCTAAGTTAACTTTCTGTTTCCTTTGAAGTTCCTGAAAATTTCAGGCTAATCAGTCCCCAGGTGGCTCTATTTCAAGTGTTAGCCTTTGCAGCAGAGAGCATCTCTCTGAGCTTTAGACCTAATTTTGCTGTGAGCGTTCTCACCTCATTTAAGATAGGAGCAAAGCTTCCTGTGTATCGGCCTCTATGCCTCCTTATGCCGTCCTGTCTCTTATCAAGGGGGGCAGCACTGACCTCCAGGAGAAGCTTATTGAGTATTTCATTTTTTTAATTTCAAAATTTGAAGGGGGTGTAAATGTTTTTGTTACATTTTATGACGCTTAAGTTGGAGTTTTTAGTGTGCTCACCACCAGAATAATGTTCATTGTACCTGACAGGTAGGTCTTTACCCCTCCCTCTCCCCATCCCTCTTCTTAATTTCTGATGACCTTTACATCTCTCTGTGCCCATGTGTGACCATCAGTTAGTTCCCAATTTTTAGTGAGTACATGCGGTGTTTGTTTTTTCATTCCTGAGATACTTTACTTAAGATAATGGTTCCCAGTTCCGTCCAAGTTGCTGCAAAAAACATTTCATTCCTTTTTATGGCTGAGTAGTACTCCACAGAATATATATACCACATTTTCTTCACCCACTCATGAATTGATAGGGACTTACGCTGGTTCTGTATCTTTGCAATTGGGAATTGAAATGCAATAAACACTTGAGTGCAGGTATCTTTTTGATAAAATGACTTCATTTCTTTTGGGTAGATAGTAGTGGGATTGCTGGGTTGAATGGTAAGTCTATATTTATTTCTTTGAGGAATCGCCATACTGTTTTCCATAGAGGTTGTACAAATTGGCAGTCCCATCAACAGTGTATAAGCATTCCTTTCTCTCTGCATCCAGGCCAGAATCTATTGTTTTTGGATGTTTTAATAATGGCCACTCTGATAGGGGAAAGTGATATCTCATTGTGGTTTTAATTTGCATTTCCCTGATGATTAATGATGTTGAGCATTTATTCAATGTTTGTTGGCCATTTGTCTATCATCTTTTGAAAAATTTCTGTTCATGTCTTTTGCCTACTTTTTAATGGAGTTGTTTTGTTTTTTCTTGCTGGTTTGTTTGAGTTCTTTGTAGCTTCTGGATGTTAGCCCTTTATCAGATGTACAGTTTGCAAATATGTTCTCGCATTCTGTAGGTTGTCTATTTGCTCTGTTGATTATTTCCTTTGCTGTGAAGAAGCTTTTTAATTTAATCGAGTCTCATTTATTTATTTTTACGTTGCTGTGTTTGTCTTTGGGGAAAACTCTTTTAGACATCTTCCTAGGCAAATAATTTATTACTTACTGAGTATTTCTGCTCCTTTTGCCACACCCCTATTCACTCCTCCCCAAAGATGAGGCAAGATCGAGACACTCTAGCTGCAAGGAGGAAGACTTGTTGTCTGAATTGTTCAAACTGTAGAAACTTGTACTGGCACAACTTTCAAACAGATAAAGGTGCCAGTGCCTAAGTGTGGATTTTTCCTTTCTGGTCTCTGTTGCTTCCATGGAGGATAGCGTAGTAATGAGGCAGAGTCATTTCCCCTCCAAGAAATCTGCACCATCTCTCTTTATCTTTAGCTCTCTATTTCCCTCTTTGGACTCTCTCCTGCCTTAAGAGGTGGCCCTAGATCAGGATTGATCAAGCCTGGAGCAGGAGACTTTGCGTTGGGGCAAGCATCTTCCTCTTTCCCTCCTCTCTCTCTCCATCTCTCTTCATATTCTATCTCCTCCCATCTTTAGTTCAACCCTTCCACTAACCTGAGTGGTAACATTAGAGACCCAGCTTTCAGTTTAGGGAATAGCCAATTGGCTCAGGGAGGAAGGATGCTCCAAGGACAGCTGGCTCACTGTATATCTATGTTGGAGATGGAAGCCAGAGCCCAGGCAATAAAGATGTGAGACAAGGACCTGCTTTATCAAACTTTCTCTTGTAACTGCATTGCCTTTGGAGCTCACCCCAAGAAGGATCTATAGAAAGGCAGGACTCAGTTATTTCTGAGTTTCTTTGCCAAATAACACCACATGATAATCACCTTAATTGCAATTCAATTTACATAGCAGCAATTTGGTATGGTTAATTTTAACTGATTTCATCATTTTCAGTAGCAACTAGATAAATGATAGCTGGCTCCTTTCTGTACTATTGCCTTTTTATAATCAGTGGGAGGGGAAGGGTTGGCTTTTCAAACCTCTGCTTCTGTCCCATCTACTAGGCAGACTTAGCAGAGTCAATTAGGAAACAATGGTTATATTTTTAAAGCCATGTGTCTTAGTAACTAAATGTTGCTGCTTTAGGACTTGATGCAGAAACTTTTCTAATCTTGTTCTTTTAAAACCTTTGAATATTTTTTCTTCAATTATTTCCCAATAAAATCTATTTCTAAACTTTCTCATAGCTATTCTTCCCTATAGAATTTACTCTTTCACGGACTAAATTAAAATCTGGGGTGTAGGAGCCATAGCCTGTAATTGTAATCCTTATCTCCTATCTTTCAAAAGCACCTGATAGGTGTGCAATAAATAGTGAGTAGAAAAATGAGTAAAAGTCACAGAAAGATAATCACAAGAGAAATAGAAGAGCCAATAAATGTAAAAAAAAAAAAAACCAAACAGATTCATTCTTCCTAGTAATCATAGAAATGCACAAACTGTCTATCAAATTGGTAATGATACTAACATATTTTAACATTTGATTGATGTTGTAAGAGTTGTCAGAGAATGTCACTGAAAGATACAAATCTGGGAAGCAGTTCGGCAATATGTATTAAAAATCTTTCAAATTTATATTGTCAAAGAATATTTGATGACATGAAACAATTCTTGGCATATAATGCTAATTTTTTTATTATTCAATAAATATTTATTGAGGGCCCACCACGTGGCCGGCACCGCTCCATGTGAACAAAACAAAGCGCCTGTCTTCAAGGAACTTCTGTGGAAAACAAAGTCAGCTGATGACAGGCGCTATGAATAGTAGGGCCACACACCCTCCCTTGCCTGGGACAGTCCTGGTTTAAGGCTCTTGTCCCAAGATAATGATTCATAGCCAAGTACTACAGCAGAGCGAGGGGAAGGGTGTTGTTCTAGGCACGGTTGTCAGGGGAGCCCTCTTGGAGAAAGTGACTTTGGGCAGAGGCTGGGACGCAGCGAAGCCGTGAGCCCCATCACCCCCAGGGATCCTCTCGGGGGAGTCATTCTGCAGAGGGGAGACCGAGTGAGAGGGGAGCACTCACAGGGCTGAGGAGCTGCGAGAGGAGAGGGTGGCCAGAGTAGGGAGAGTGACAGGAGAGGGGGTGGACATGGAATCAGACGAGGCTGAGTTGTGAGAGAACCTTGCCTCAACACTCATCCCAGTTTTCTGTAATGTTAAAACAAATTTAATGTGGATTCAACCTTTTCTTTTTTCCCCCAGATAAAGCTGTTCACAATAGGTCTGGGTTAGCGGAATTTGTTACTATAGCTTATATAAAGAATGCCGTGACCAGAGCACCTCCTGCTTGGGGTGAGATGTGTGTCCTTCTCTAGGACGAGTTAAGTCGGATCGTGGCAACTGGACAACGGCGGGGCTGCGAGCCACAGGGGGTGAGAAGTCCCCGGCCAGTGCCCAAAGGCACAGCCTTTCTGTTAGGGCACAACCTCCATCCACTTTGTTCTAGGCACTATGTTTGAAAACATTTTAAAGTCAATGTAAGCTTCCCATGTAGAGATTAACTGGCCAGCATTTGTCATTCATAGTCACAGAATAATAAATTTTCAGAGGGATTTATTTTTGTATTTTTTAATTAAACCCGGAGACACACGAGTACTGAGCAAGAGGCGAGAACTGGGCCGTCACTTCTCTTCTCTTCACCGTGACCAGTGGACCAGATTCTTAATCGGGAGGAAATTAGCCAAGAATTACACTCCATCTGTATAGGATTTTGAAAAATTAACATCACTGGTTTATTCCTCGTGTTAATTATTGCTTTATATTTAATCCATCTCAAACGCTGAGCAGCAACCAAGTGCAAAGCACTCCGTCATATAGGGCAGTTATGTCCTAGTTCTCTCTGCTCACCCACCCCAAAGAGTTTTGAAAACTTGGGTGCACACTCACACATTTTTTTAGGTTAACTTATAAATTTTTAATCACAGATTTAAATTGTGCAAGAGACTTAATTTCTGGTAGATTGTAACAGTAGACGTTTAAAAGATATAAATATTACATCACTCTTTGAAATGTATCCAGTTGAATATAAATACCAGAGTAATTTGCTATCTACTATTATAAATTTAAAAATATTAACAAGTGCTTTTAGAGTTGGTAACCTTCCATTATTCATTTTTCTTCTTGAACTGCTATTTCCGTATACTTAATCATTCATCTCTTCCTCTAAAATAGGTATATAAATTAAAATTCATGTGTCTATTTATTTCATCTGGCCATCAGGCTGTAAGTACTAACTTATTTTTCTGCATTGACTTTTCATTAACATTATTATATTATAAATCTTGATAAATAATTATTAAAAATAAAAGTTAAAATTTATCAGTGCTTTTACTATTGCTAGAATTAGATGTTGTTTGGCATTAAATCCATCCTCAATTTTCATTTGTGTAGGTGGAAGTGCTGAAAAAATTTATTGACATAAATAAATAGAAGAGAATGGAAATTTTCTTATAGCATTGTCACTAATTTCATGAGCTTCTTCCAGGTTAAATGCCAGATATCACAAGGTGGTCTGTGATCAAACACTTTTACGATTAGCTGAAAGCTTGTTTAGGGTCTCCTTCAATTTTGTAGAAAGCAAAATATTAAAAATAAATAAATTAAAAAAACATGAATGGCAAAAGGTTTTTTTGTTTTGTTTTATTGTTTTAACTTTATACAGATACTAAACACATCTTTCTCAGTTTCTGGAAAGGATTTACCAGATGATTCATATAATTATTAATTGTATCAGTTACTCTTTTACTATGAGACATATTGTACTAAATATGCTAATATTTTATATACAATATACTAAGAATGATTTGTTAAAATAAAAATTAATATTTTATTTCGAAAGTTCTTTGCTAACATGGTAAAATTTTTTTATCCTATCACATACTTTGAATATATTTTTGTCAACATTCAGATTTAGCTCTGAATGTTTGGTGGACAGGGGAACTGTCCACCAAATAAACCAAATGACAAATGAGCTGTCTTTGTCAAAGCTACCAGTTAAGTCAGACTCCCCTTCTGCCTGAAAAATGTATGATTTTACTTTTCAGTTCAAAGAGATGAGTTACTGTGCATTCCATGATACCCATCTCCCTGTTGTATTCTAATTGTGAAATCGACAAAAAGATAAAAAGTAGACAGACAGGTGGACAGAGCACAGAGCCTGGCCATGCATTTGTCATGCGGATGAAATAAGAACCCCCTGCTCTCACGAGACTGTAAGTGAGGGGGATGGAAAAAGTGATGTGACTGCATGAAAAAATCAGACTACTCTTTTCTTTGGTACCCAGGAGACTTTTACATCTTAAGGCAATGAACCAAACAATCAGGATGGGTGAGAGAAACATCTTCTTTGTCTGCCTGTCTGTCTGTCTAATAAAGCAGGAGAAGGTGATTAGAGAAGGAGAGATGGGGCAGGAGCACCAGAAGGACCCCTCAGCCCTGAGCCTGCCGTCTCAGTTTGGGGGATGAGCACACACGGAAGTTCAGGACCAGAGCAGTGATTCCTTTTGAGCTTTTCACCCCTGATTTCATGTTCAGGAGAAAGTTCCCCGGTGTGAATACTGATTTGGTAGAAGAATAAGATCCCCTGCCCTGAGGGAATTTACAACCTACAGAGGAATGCATGCATTCATCAGTTCATTCGGTGAATACTCATCTGGGGCCTTATATATCCTAGAGACTATGGACAGTGCTGCTATGTGGAAGAAACACTGAAATGCCTAGGTATGGACTCTGTGCTCAGTGATCACAGAGTCGGGTCCTACGTGGAAGAAACGA
This sequence comes from Lepilemur ruficaudatus, assembly GCA_963574885.1. Taxonomy (NCBI): domain Eukaryota; kingdom Metazoa; phylum Chordata; class Mammalia; order Primates; family Lepilemuridae; genus Lepilemur; species Lepilemur ruficaudatus. The sequence goes on from CAUYRT010028499.1 coordinate 23,870, forward strand.
ATAGATGCCGTCAGAGAGACAGGGATGAAGGGAACATGTGAGTTCAGAGATGGGGAAGGTTACTTCCTGGTATCTATAAGGAAGGTTATATGGAATTTGGCCATGAGCAGACAGAGCAAGAACATTCTATAAACTATATAATATTAAGAAACTCAAAGGGCTGATATAACAAAAAATATATAGTAAATGTTGAATATACAGACTTACAGAAAAATAGGACTGCCAGAGGAATTAAGATGAGGACACTGAAGGCTAGAGGATCTGATGTCTATTCTGAAGACAGTGGTATTTCAAAAATTATAAAGTTATTGTAGAAGTAATGAATATCCACTGTAGAAAACCTGAAAATCATTTACCACCTAGAGATCTTCACTATAATCAATATGTTGTATATATTCTTCCAAATTTTGTATACATACTCATATCCCTAGCACATAGACTAGCACCCTAGTACATAGTAGGCACTCAAGAAATTGTTCTTAAGTAAATATTTTTAAAATTAGGAATTTTTACATGCCATTTTGTAAATTGATTTTTTTTTTTTACTTAAATAGATGTTACAGGATATTTTCAGGTCAATCAAGTATTTACACATCATTTTTTAGTGGCTGCGTGGCATTTCATTGTATGGATGCATGCTCATTTTTCACTGTCACAGAACTGTTACCAAGTTTTAGCTATTATCAATAATGGTGCAATAAGAAATTACTGTATTTTACTAAAATTTAATTGGTTGAAATTATGCACATGTAATTTTGAGAGGATTTCTGAACAAATTGCACCAATTTACACTTAAACCACTATTCGCAGAATAATCTGTTCATCCTTAAACTCAGTCATATTGGGTAGTTTTTTTAAAACTTTATCAGTAAGAAAGTTAAAAAAATGGATCACACTGTAAGTTATGTTTCTTTGCTTTCTAGTAAGGTTGAAGATTATTTTTCACATGTTTACTGGCTGTTGAGTTTTTTGTTTGAGAATGCCTATTTCTGTTCTTTGTAGACAAAAGTTTTCTGTAAGGGAGGAAAGTAATGTGTTAAGAACTACATTTGAAGAAGTAGTTAGCAGGGGTTAGAACTAATCAGAGGGACAAACAACTAGGCGAAAATAGTGGAGGGGTCGGTTAACTGTGGAAATGGCAGAGGAGAGCGTCCGAAGAGCATTGCAGGCCCAGGACAGTGGTCTGCGGCATGGAGTGAGGATGGGAAGGCGGCGCCACACACAGCTTTTTGTATGACACTGACCAGGAAAGAAGGGCCACGGTAACCTGAGTTAGGCTGGCGGACACTGGGTACCTTCTTAGGCCTGTCAACATGAAAATAAAGAAACAGAGGCCTGTGGGATGGAGCTAGATCTCAGAGGAGGCGGCAGTTTGGGAACACAGTTTGGGAGGCACAGTGGTGGATTTAGTTCTTTGAATCAACAGGAAAAGAGACAAAGGGTGAGAATCCCGAGAAATTTAATGATGCATAAATTAAATAAGTGCGTGTTTGTGTGTGAAAATATAAAACCAGGCCGAATGGGGCAAGTCCAATAAATAGACTGCGAGTTGGTTTGGGTGCAGACCGGGCAGAGGCCCCTCCTGGTGGGAACGTGGGTGACGGATTTATGGAAGTGGCAGCATCCAAGCTGGTCCTTGATGGACGGGTCCCTGCGGGGGCCGGGGCGTCCGTGTGCTAGGAAAGAAAGTCAGCAGAGGCAGGCTCTGAGACAGCAAGCAGGGAGGGGGCTTGGAGAACAGAAAGCGGGAGGCTCTGGAAGGTGGTGACTGCGTGGGAGGTGGAGGGAGGGAACCGCAGTCAGGACACTCCCAGGCTCCCGGAATCCAGACCTACACGTGGAATTCCCAATTGTACTTTCGCAGACCTGGTGGCATTTGAACCTCTCTCTGACCCTAGGATTGTTATCCTTAACTCACAGATGAGGAAACTGAAGCCCAGGAGGCCACACATTTTGCCCAAGATCACTGAGGGCACAGGAAAGAACTGAAACCAGAGCACAGGTCTGAGGACTCGCGGCTCGACGTTTCTAGCTCGCCCTAAATGCCTTTTATTTGACTGCGAAGCAGCAAGAATCCTCTGAAGATTTCAGAGTGGCATGATCAGAGCTGGTGGATGATGTTACAAAACCAAATATATTAGTCATTTTCAATACTTTGAAAGTTCTCAAAGAACAGTAGAACTTTGCCATGACTGGCATATTTTTATCTAGTTCAAAGGTTCATCAAAGTCCTTTACGGATTAATGAGTTAAAGTTTGCTTGCGACTGTGTAGGTAAACGGAGCAACCTAATTATGTTCTCAGCATATCAAATACTGCAGCTCACTTTGCCTAAATCTAATTTAGATATTTATACACTTTCTAAAAATAGAAAATTGAGAATTATCCATTATCCAGAACTAGTCATTCAATTAACAAGGAGATAAATACTAAAGAGCCTGATCCCAATCATTAGAAAATGAGGCCACAGTGAGATTGAGGACATACAAGCACCAACCATCGCAGCACCCCTTGGCAGGGAAGGGCTCTGCTACCCCTGGGGTGACTGGCGTTTTCTCAACTACCGTCTCTCTGTGCCGGGCGCGTTACACTCTGGGTCTTTTCCCACTCCGTGGGGTATTACCATCGCCCCTTTGCAGATAGAAAAAAAAAAAAAAACTGAAATACTGAGGCTATCAGTAGGTCCCTAACTTGCCCGAAGAGGCTAGGTTCTGATTCTAACCCAGACTGGTCACAACGGCCCCCTTTACAAAGAAGTAGCGCTCCATTTAGTGTGACACGGCACTGGTTCACATGATTTGAGGACGTATCAAAAGCGTAGCCTATTTCTAGTCATTCAACTCTATTGACTAATGCAGACAAACTTAAGAGTTTTGCTGTATAGTGCCCACGGAATGCAAAGGAAGAAATGATGATAGAATTGAGGATTCTTCTTCTACTTTTTCTTTTTGCAAATAGGAAAGAAAAGTTAGTTATTTTACAAGACATAGATTGGGTGGATTCTTTTACACTTTCTTCTCTTCTTAGGTGTTTGCTATACTACCTGATTGGGTAGAGGCTGGAATGACAGGTGAGGAAATGTAAATGTAATCAGTAGCTATGTAAATGTGGTACTTACAGTAAGTGCATGCTAACACACCCCCTGATTTCTCCCCAGGGCTCCAGTGGAGTCTGAGCACCAAGTGTTCGCTGCTGATAGATTGAGGGGTGTGAACTTCCAGTAGGGGCATGGTAGGCAAAGCAAGCACTCGAAGGCTTCCATGAAGTTAACTCTCAGGGAATTTAGAAAAATGATGATATAGAGAAAAGACATGAAGGTAGATTTTTGGAGCCAGGCTAAACTGGATTCAAATGCCATCTCTGCCATTTACTAGCTGCAGGATCTGGGGTCCAGTTGTTTAACTGGTCTGAAGCTCAGTCTTTTCATCTGCAAAATGGATGGATAGTATTTGCTTTACAGAAAGGTTGTGAAATTTATATGAATTCATAAAGAGCACTTAGGTCATTGCCTGACACACAGAAAGGGCCAAATAAAGGTTGACATCCTTTAATGTCTAGGGAGAAATCAAATTAATAAAGAAATGTCATCAGATTTACAGTATCTAAAAATATTCTTATATCTCACAGGAGAGAAAAATATAAGGTGGTGATAAGCTGGCATAATTCACATTTAATAGCATATAATATGAATAAATTAAGTTATAAATATTTTTACCTCTATATAAGTAAAAATGTTTCAGTTATATGTTATGTAAGTAATAATAAATATGTGTAGTGTTATATTTGAAAGACTTACTATTTTGTATTCCAAATCAATTTGAAAGTACAGTATTTTACAATAGTTTAGTTCCTTTATAATGTTACTATTCTCAGCAGCAACCATTTCCTAACCTAACAAAATCTTCAGTTTCAGTAAACACTTCCCATTATAGGCTAAATTTTACCTCCTACTGAAAAAGCAATGATACTAGGTGACTTTCATCACCTGTAATATCGGAAGATCAAAAAACATTCTGGAAAGGCACGGAGACCTAAATTTCCACTTCCTGTTTCTCAGATTAGAGCTACAATGACAGGATCAATTGGGACTAGATCTGGAAATCAATTAATGTAATAAAAAGGCTGAACTTGGGCTCTAACTGTAAATTATGGTAGGTTACTAGTTTTACAACACAGAAGGTGATAACAGATTTCTCAAAATTGCGTCATTTGTATTTTTAAATTTCTTGCTTTGAAGTGGAATATCATTTCCTATATTCTTTCTGTAAAGAATAAGTTATTGTTTTCCTTTTGATCTTCATTCCTTAATAAAGGGATAGTTTGTTGAGAAGATACAAATTTCAGGGGATCTTTTTCCTATCCTTTAGAACAGACTTAGATCCACATTTTTCAGCACATAGAAAAGAATAACAACATCATCCCAGTGTGTGCAGCATGCTAAAAGCCACACAGTCAGTCCTATCAGGGCTAATCTGGCTGTGTCAACCCATTTTAAGGGACAATAAAAAATACAGGACATACAGATTGGAAGGAAGAAAATCGTGGTAACAAAACTAGATATTTTTAAAATTGGTTTTTAAATCCTCTAAGCGCCATATCAAACTTTGAGGTAAATGCACTCTGGGGAGCCCCACTCTATAAATTTAAGAAATTTTTAAATTTTTGGATTTAATACTTTAAATACAAAAAATCAAAATGTCGTATTCATGTGCTGTTTTTTGCAAGGAGAATGAATTTGTGTATAGATGTGTTCAAGGCAGTTCAAAAGTAACACCAGTGAGAAAAGAATGAATTTATTCTGTGTACAACAATTATATAAACTCATTTACTCTATTTTTTAAGAGGAAGAATAAGACTTGGTACCTGTAATGAAGGTATGAAGCTTTCATTCTCTTCAAATTAAAAACCATGACTCCTCCAACATATGGGAAACAACTTACAACCGTGACCTTGAGCTGGAGCTCAGTAACGTTCCTGTTCCTTCAGGCAGGTGGGCTGCTTGCCCTGAGACCACCCATGTCTGGAGACTCAGGCACGGAATCGGGGTTCTACCACTTACTAACTGGGTGGCCTCGAGAAAATGACTCAGCAATTCCAGCTCTCAGCACCCTCCTGTGTAACAACGAACACAATGATTCCTAACTTTCAAAGGTTATTATAAACAATACAATGCATTAAGCAAATGTACACTGCAAACTGTAAAGCACTCTAGCAATTTATTTTTAATATTTGGAACTGAGCTCCACTTGGCATCATCTACTTAATAACTCTACTGGTGATGCTGAGTGAGGAGGAAGGATTGACAACATGATAAAAATATAAATTTCAAGTTTTATCTCAAATTTCACAGTTTTAAATACCACTGCATTTAATAGAGACACATACAGCTTCCAAATTGTCAAGCCTTTCTTTAATTTCTCATCAAAACTTTTTGGGGTTGTACTGATGCATGATCTCTCCTTGTGGGTTCTAAACTTGTCATGGTAAGGTTCTCTTTTCTTTTAAAAATTTAATTTCATTTTATGACATGAAAATATCAAAATAATAAATCTGGAAGAGAATATATGTATTATGTAAAAACCTATCAGTAGGAAATCTGTCAGATTATGTCAGAAAGATGGAGGACAGAGGGAGGCATGGGAAGAAGGAGAAGGTTGCCGAATTTTTCATTCTATGCAGAGAATAACTACAGATTTTCTTTCATTCTTAACATTAATGATTAAAGAGTCAGTTCCATTTTTGGTTAAATTAAACTTAAGATCAGAGGGGGGGAAAGAGTATATAATTTGCAAACCAGTGGCAATAAATAAGTAAAGAAGCAAATCTGGAAGGAAATGGACCAAAATATTAATGTTGGAAGAGGAGTTGTTTCTGAGCACTTGAGTTGTTTTGTCATTTGGCTTTTCTCTACTTCCTTTCCATAATGGGTACATTTCACTTTCATAAACAGACAAAAAAAATCCACAAACACTTAGAATAATTTGTGAGTGGCAGCCCAAGCACACCTTCTTTTCTGCAGAGTTCATGTTGCACAACGGTAGGTGGCGCCCTTCACATCAGCGTCTATGGGAGGGGCTCATTCTAGCTACAACAGGCACACCTGGGAAAGCCCAACTCCGAAACAGTACAGGAGGATAGCATAGCATGGCCAGGCATGTCAAACAACCTAGAACTCTCTGGTTGTTTCAGGAAGAAGTCTCCAGACATCTTAAGGTAGATCCTCCTCTGGGAAATTCTTCCTATTTTTCAGTCCCTACCAGGCTTAGTATTAGACAGCAGGTGTGTCTCGTTTGCCTACCATTTATTGAGCTCCTGCTATGGGGAAAAGCACTGTCCTGGGAAATTAATTTATGTTACTTTATGTAATCTTCAGGACAACCCTGTGACGCAGATATCTCATCCTTTATCTTATACATGTGGATCCAAGATAAAGCCAGGTTAGGTGACTTGCTTAAGGAAAAAACTCCAAGGATGTCAGCGCTTCACAGGGCATGGAAAGACCCCCAGACTGACCTGCTGGGGCGGCCCTGGTGTCTCTCTGTGCAGCCCCACGGGGCCCTTTCTTCTCTGCCTCCTCCCAGGGGTTGCACTTTTCTATTCACCCAACCTCTTGATTTTTATTCCCTTTGATCTATTCAGACCCTCTATTGTATAGTATATGTAGTATAATTTCCCCAAAATTCTCCTGCAAAAAAGAGTCACTTTATATTTGAATCCTTACAAAATCAATCATAAGGTGTTCTCTCAATGACTTTACACTGAACAAAGAAGTAATTTAAAGTGCTCTAATGTAGCCCATGAATAAGTATGTCTTCCTTCTCCTCTACGTACCATTCATCTTGTCTTGGGTTAAAAATTGGCCATCGTACCTACTGTGTCTTTCCTAATGGAGGCAGCTCAACGTATTTGCCGCACTTCCAACCGGCAGGGACTGCAGGTAGACACATCTGAGACTGCCAGGGTTTCTGGAATTCATCCAGGTTCCCTTGGACGCACGGTGTACAACTTATTTTTGCCCAAACCCATGGAAACTAACTGTTTCTGGACTGTATCAGCTCTTTAGAAATGCTGTTTGGATACTTAATTAGGTCCACCCTCCCCTTCCGGTTAACTTGACAACCTGCTGCCAGAGTTAATAATTAACAAGGTGTCACAATACCTCTCACAGTCACTCAATTCTTTGCTCACCTGCCTCACTGTCTCTTCCTGCTGCTTCTGAATTGCTTGAACTCCCCTGGGATACAAACTCCCTATAATAAATCATGGCACAAAGGCACAGACTTTTGTGGCTCTAACTGAAATTCACAATTGGGCAAGCCCAGGAGGCAATCACCTGGCCATTGCCCTAACCCATATGCGTCCTCAGTGCTGCCTGAGCACAGGTGAGCATGAAGTTTTAATGAGGCCTTAGCTGCAAATGCATCGTGCAATTACTGTTAAGATGGGCGAACATTTGGCCCGGAAAGAAGTGCATTTTAAGCAATAGGGTTTCCCTATTAGCTGTTCCCAGCTATTAATTCAACCAGTTTGTTTATACATTTTGACAATTGTTCATGTGAAAGAGACCTGGGGATTTTATTTGACCACAATTTCATTATAAGCTAGCAGTATGATAGGGCTGCTAATAAAAGTTAATGCAAGTTTAGGCTACATTAAGTGAATAGTCTAAATAAAGAAAGGCGATATTCCCTCTCTACTCTTATAGGTACATAGATCTTATTTTCCTCAACCAAAATTTGGCAAGTACAGTGATACATGCAGAGACTCTGGCATGGAACGTTTGAACACATAACTGCCCTTAAAAGTCTAGGATGTGTGGTTGGCGTATATGAAGAACAGCCATTTGTGCATTCAACCATTTATTTGTTCCCCTGTTGAAGCAAATGTCTCTTGAATACACACTCTGTGCTTGACTTTGTTCTAGATACAAGGGTAAGGAATAATTGTGCTCTGGTATTAAGAGTTTTTATTCTTTTCTGAGGTACAAAGAAGCACTTAAGACAAGTGAGCTTTTGGAGTAAGTAGAGTTGCTATAAATGTAGCTCATGGAAATAGCATGAGAAAGAAAAGACACATTTTATTTGAAGAATGCAAACCCCATTTAAATAATCAGGCCCAGAAAGTCATGGAAATGTGATGGCAGTCACATCTGACTCCCCCTTGAACTAAGTAATCACTTGAAGCTACTTGCTACATGGGCTCTGGACTGACTGACTCCAAGTAGCCATAAACTAACCTAAAGATGCCACATGCTGGACACTGGCTAATTCACAGCCTGTGGTTCAACAGTGCATAGCCAGTCACTAATCCATGTTATTTCTGTAAACCAACGAGAATTCAAGGCAAACAACTGTTGTTATCAGCCCCACCCCCCCCAACACACACACACACACACACACACACACACACACACACCATTTGTCCTTTTTCCTTTAAACACCTGAGCCTTTCCTTTGCTCTCCGGACCACTTCCCAAGGTAATCTAGAAGTGTGAAGGCTAGAGTCTTCAACCGTGGCTCAAACAAATTCTCCATATTAATTTTGCCTCGGGGGTCTGTCTCCAGGCGGACAAGCGTGTGCTACAGCCCTGCGGAGTTGGAGACGGCTGTCCTGAAGCCGTGATGTTGAGGAGGGAACATGACGGTGGAACAGAGGTGAAGAAAGCAGACATTTGGGGGTAGGATGGCAGAAGGAAGAGGCTGGGCACCCCGGGATCCAGTTGTCGGGGTGGAGTAACTGGTGGGAACAGAGGAAACACGGGAGACGGGACTGCAAAGTCGGGTCGTGTCCTGATGAGGAAAGGCTGGTAAGACTCAGCTTCGCTCTGAGTCAGTTAGAAACCAACAAGGGAGTTTAAGCTTACACATGATGTTTCATTTCCTATTACTGCATAACAAAGCACTTCAAAATGCAATGGCTAAAATTAACAGCAATTTTAAATTTGTAATGATTCTGCGGTCAGCAGGGCAGTTCTTTGTGTGGGGTGAGCTGGGGTCTCTCCTGCAGCTGCATTTGGCTGTGAGCTCGGCTGGGGCTGGGAAGCCAGGAGGCCTCCCTCGTGCCCGCCGCCCTGGTGCTGACCGTTGGCTGGGGTGCCTCATCCCTGCCACGTGCCTCCTCTTCCTCCAACGTCAATTGTAGACCATCCCACAGCGTGGTGGCTGGATCCCAAAAGGGAAGATTTCTAGAGACCAAGCTCAGATGTGCTAGTGCTTATGAAGTCTCCGATTGCATGGTGATTGGTAACGCAATTCGTCAAGCAGGTCACCTGGTCAACCCCAGAGTCGATGTGAGTTGGGAGGACTCAAGAGCATGAACACTGGGACATGTGAGTTACTGAGAAGCCAACAATGTGACTGCCTACCACAAATATGAGAAAGGAACCTTCTCGCAGTGTGGAGGATGGCGTGGAAGAGTGAAGAAGGATGTCGCTTAAAACTTAACATAATATTTCAGGAAAAAGGTATAGAGAAACTATATTCTAGCACATAGAACAAAATTAAAACAAGAACCTCTGCTAGAGCAGAATAAATACAGCTCGGAGACCTGTTTGGTGCGAGGCGTCAGGGGGCAGGAGAGAAAGACTGAGAATGAAGAGCTGAGTTGGAGGCGCATAGCAGGGAGTTGTGCACGTCGGTCTGGGGGCATTTTGGAAATAGAGACGGTGTTTGGGGAATGACAGCTAAAGCCAGGGTAATACGTTAGATCACAGAAAAGAGAAGAAAAGAGAAGTAGCCATCAAAAGAGATTAAGGTGAATGGTTAGAAACATAAAAACCACCATCATGGTCTCACGTGGAGCTCAGCATAAGGTCCAGAAAGAGAGGGACCAGTACGGCAGCCCCCTCCGGGCTGCGGCTTCGCCATCTTCGGTTTCAGTTTCCCACGGTCAATGTTGATACAACAGCACTAAATGCAAAATTCCAAAAACAGACGTTCACATAACTTGTACTACAGCATATTGTTCTAACTGTTCTCTTTTAGTATTAGATATTGTTGTTAATCTCTTACTGTGCCATTTTATAAATTAAGCTTTCTCATGGGTATGGATGTTTAGAAAACACATAGCATATATAGGGTTCAGCACCATCCACGGTTTCAGGCATCCACTGGGGGTCCCGGAACGCATCCCCCATGGACAAGAAAGGATTACCTAATTGTCAAATTTGAGGTCACGTAAAAGAAAGATGAAAATCGGTCATTGTGATTGGTAATTAGAAGGCCAATGATATTCTTTAAAGGTGATAGCCGAGCACTTGGGTATGGCAAAAATTGGAGTGAACCAGGATGAATGATATAGAAAGCAGTGGGGACAATACTTCTTTGACCTTTTCTGATATCCTTGGACTCCAGCAGCCACTGGTATGTAAGTTAGTCCTGACACGTGCTCTGTGAGCACCAAGAGTGAGTCGGTCCATCCGGTGTCAGACTGTTTGGGATGTGGACCAAAAGTCCCATGCTCAGTCAGGCCTCCAATGGCTGGAGGATTAAACTTTCCCCTGGTTTTATCCCCATCACAAAATGCCACTTGTTCATCCAAGCAGCCATAGTTTAATAAGCAGGGGGGAGAGATAATTTTTTCAAAAAGAAAAGCTAGGCCAATCTGAAAGATGGAGGAATTATGTAAATTACTTGTGCCATTTATATTATCTATAACTATTAATCTAATATTATGCTTGCTATTTATAGCTGAAATCCAGGTTGGCCATTATAATACAACTATTAGTTTAGAAACATATTCAATGTCAGGTTTCTGACATACAAAGCCATATTTCTGGGTACCAGCATCTTTCATAAAGCAAGATTCTAATTACCTAAAAGTCATTCCAACTGTGACCAAACTTCTGCTCGTGGTTTATTTGATTTTATACAGAAGCCATAAAATCATACAAACTCAAACCCCAGGCCACAGAATAAAAATTCCCTCTGTATCCCGTGTTTTATGTTAAATGTTGCATAGATCCAAACAAAGCGTGTTTATAAATATAATTCATATATCACATGGGCCTCCCCAATGCTTATGTTCTAAGTGTCCTTGCCTCAAGTCTTCCCACTCCTGCACACACTTAATTCTATTACCTGAGACCTCCCCTCGTATTCCTGAGAATGCCCAGGGCAAGGAGAGAGGGAGTTAATCTCCATTTCTGAATTCTTCCGCTTTCTGGGCGTCTGCTGCTTCGGGTCTGTTTTTGGTTCTGCTCTGATTGACACCAGTGTTTCATATCTCAACCCACACAAAGCATGTGTAAGAATACAAACTTCATTAAGAGTCCCAGAGCAGTGCAGGATTGAGCAGTCTCAGGATTTATTTATCATCTTGGCTTCTCTGTCTCCTTCCCTCATGCTCAGGACCAGTCACCATCTTTTCCCCTCCATCTGAAATGCAAAACCAATCTACCTCTTCCCTGGTCTCCGGCAGGGAACCCCTCCTCTGATATCTCCACTGGTTCTCACCTCCCCAAGCAGGATCCATAATTTCCCAACCGAGATATCCTCTAAGAGGTGGGGGCTGATGCCAGCTCCTAAAATATTCCCAACCCTATTACATATGAATAATACCTGTTCAAGATCTGGTCATCACATCCTTGAAACTTTTCCAAGGTGATTTTAAATTTCATGCAATATTATTATTTTCAATAAATACAATTCATTCTACGTCTAAAAAATAATGTTATACCTTTCTATAACAGTCTATAAATAATTATACAATGCAGAATTAGGTGTCCCATAGTCATATATATATATATATGTAAGAATATATAAATTCAAAAACTTGAAAAAAAATAAGTTCATCAGATGATGTGTTCAGTTTTTACTATCTGGAAAACATGGTCATTGTCTTGGTGGTAGCCATGGCTTGAAAAGGTGGGGAAAATGTCGTGGAAGCCTATATAATTACTGACACCGTCTCAAGTTTTGCAAAAATAAAGTAGGAAGATATGGATATGGTATTTCTGCACGAATAACCATAGCCTGCCTGGGCTCTAAGGGCCCACCCATCTAAGAATAACAGAATACTCCTTGCAATGCTTACATAAGCCTTCTCATGCAATCTTTGCAATTCTGAAGTTGACATCATAGTATTTGTTTCACACACGAAGATAGATACAGGATCTCAGAAAAATCTGCAAAGACTATTCTCATCAATTTCTAGAATGATAGTGGCGTGCATGGCTCTGCAGTAAAAGGCTTTAGTTTTGACTCTGGCATTTATTTTGGGCTTCTAACTTTGGGCAAACTACTTGACTTTCCTGTGCCCCAGTGTTTGTACCTGGAGAATAACAGCATCTACCTCCTAGGCTCACTGTGACTTTTAAATGAGTTCCTACGTGGGAAGCTCCTGGAAGAATGCCTGACACATAATAAGCACTCATGGAAATCCAGCTGTTTTAGCTATTTTCAGACTCAGATTAAGAGGGCATTTTAAAAGGTAACATCTGACGATATTTTTTTTTGTCTCTCGCAGAAGTTTCGGTAACATTCTCTGCAGTAACATATATTTGATTAACATTTTGTCATTTCTCGGGTATTTCATTCATTTACTGCCAGCAACATGAGGAGTTGCAGGATCCCCAAATGCCATGGGCTCTAGATGGCCTCTGTGGTCTCTGTGCCAGTCCTTCTGGTCCCTCCTCAGGCTCTCCGACTCCAAGAAGATGATGTATCACCTGTAACCATAGCATGACCCAGGTTTCCTGTGGCAGGGACATTGATCCTATGGTCATCAAAGAGTACAGGAGGTTGGAGGGGTTTGCTGAAATTTTTCCTTGGAACCTCAGAATTCAAATTCATTTGACAAGTGTCACCCCAGAGCAATTTTTCAGCAACTCTTTTTTCCTAACCAACAAAATACTGTATTCCAAATAAACCAGTCCTCTGCATTGACTTTTACAGCAGATGGTAGATACGGCCCTATAAAGTGAATTCTTCTTTCCTAAGCTGTGCAACTAGTCTGCCTTGTGGTCAGAATTATATTTTCTCTGTGGCCTTGTTTTTAATTAACTTTAAGTTACATTGTATAATTCACTTGATATTAATTATAAAATATAACTGACAATGTTAGCAAAACTAAAAAACATGAAAATGACCAAACCACCAGGAGATAATCACTCTTAAATTTGGTATAGATGTTCAGAATTATTTCTTTCACTATAGGCACTCAGAAATACATACCTCCACAAATATGGAATGACATAAAAATAGGATTTCATAACTAAGCTTCTTATTTAGCATCTTTCCGTGATCACAATTGCAACTCTGCATTATCATTTTTTGCTATATACTCTGATTTAGAAAACAAATCCCTTCTTCATATACATTTAGGTTTTTTTTCCACATGGAATTTTAAAAACTGCTAACTTATTCCTTTAAATGTAGTTACCAAAATATATATAAGAAAAGAGAAGATACAAAAGAAGAGACTGAAAAATATAGGCATTCATATGTTTGGGTTTGCCCTTAAAATTATATATGTGGGTGTGTCTGCTGCTCTAAGTGTGAAGTTACTTCCACGGCTCCTCATTTAGCCGTGCATTTTATTTAAGCTCTCAGTGCCCATGAAGCCCTCAAGCTCTGTAAACTTGCTGTAGTTGGGTTGTTTCTTTTAAGAGTTTAATAATTTAGTAGTTGAAAAGTCTCATTGAAGTCTATAATTACGGTCTCCATGACTCCCTCACCATAATTTTAAAGCATCTTCAGTCATATAAAAACCACCTGAAAAGTGCCCAGCTCAGGTAGCACCTCCATTCCTCACATTTCACTGGCTGTATCCACATGGGAGATGTTATTCAAAAGCAAACAACTGCGACCCAATAGGTTGCCTCGGATATTTATGATGAAAAGTATTGTATGTTTAAAGATAGTTGTTTTTAGCTCTCGCTGTGTGTATATATATGTAAAAACATACATATATACATACATTTTATATATATGTACATATGTATGTTTTTATATATGTACATACACAAATATATACTTATATGTATGTACACACACATATCATACAATCCTAAACCTCTAACAATCTTCCCCATTATTTTGATAATTGTTTGTTTGGAGCTTTGGCTAAAATTTATCCAAGGAATATAGCCTAGAACAACAAATCCTTTTCTGAGACTCAGCTAATAATAGCTCATGCTGACTGCAGCAGCTTCCCCGAAGGATCCCCAAGCACTCAGCAGAATACATGCATAGAATTAGCATCACTCACCCAGCAGAGGGAGGCATGTGGAATCCAACAGCCATTCTTCACCTGCCATGTTCCAAAGCCCAGTGCAGTAGGATTTAAGAGCATGATCAAAGAGTAACTTTTCTAACTGAATCTCCAGGGGAATACAGGGTGACAGTATAATTACCCCAGTTAGAATTTAGCCAGCCACAGAATTAATACTACCACTACTCTTGCGGGAAACAAAGAGACAGGAGAGGACCCGAAGGTCTTTAATGGCCAAAACAGGTCAAGCCCTCAGTTTTATATCTCACCCCAGAGACACGTGAGATATGTCCCCTCTGACCAGGATGCCATATAGGGCTGTCTCTTCTATTTTTTAAGTAGACTGAAGAAATGGTCATTATTTTAATAGTGTGTTGTGCTTACGTTGCTAAGGCTACCTGGAGCCCCCAAGGCCTAAAGCCTAGGCAGGTAATCACAGTGGGAAAGACAGCTTGGCCCCCCTGCCATGGTCATGGATAGAGAAATGACTCTGTCTGCAGAAGAACCTTCTTGTTTGAAGAAGGAAGACACGTGAGGTAAACAAGTGTCCTTTAAAGGTGAAGAAGCCTTGATTTCTACGGCTACATTGCCGTGAATTATAGACCTTGGCATTAGGAGGCTGAGCATATTGTGAGAAGGGATGGTCCCCGAGATTTTCTTGAGTGTCACCCCCAATTGCTGCAGTAGCCAGAGGCCAGGCCAAGAACTTTTCTCTGCACCACCCGTACCTGCCTTATCGGTGCAACGCCATTTCAAAATCCCTGAAGGTCCCCGTGAGGGTCTGAAGTCCAGAGAAGCTGTGCAAGGCCTCAGGAAGGAAGCTCAGTGCACGTAGGAGGAGCTTTTCTAGAGCTTCTTTGTAGCTGTTTTATGAGAGTTGATCAAAAGTTTTAAGTGTTCATACATCCTTAATTAGTTGCATCTTGGGTACTTCCACCAAGATGCAGGAGGCACCCATGCCCTCAAGAAAAGCAGGCTAGATCTGGCCATTTTCTTCCTTTATGCTAGGAAGGTTTGAAGAATAATTTTACAATTAGATAACATTAAGGATGATGAAAGCTAGAGAGCGGAAAGCAGCCAGAATTAATTACTTACTTGAGGGTCTGCTCAGGCCTCTTTGGCAGTGCTCACGCTGATTTTATTATGGCAAATTAACCCTTGGAATTCAACTCCAGGAGAGCTCAGCGCAGCTGCAGACTCCAGGCCCCTCCAAATGGAGAGCTCTGTCTTCTCGGTCCCCACCGTCCCCTCCTCTGCTCCAGCTATGGCCTCCCTACCAGGAGCTCTATTTCCTCACCATTCCATTCCCTTACTAATTTCATTTGTTCATTCACTGAGTGAAGGTAATATTTTTAGAAATAAAACTACATTTGGAAGACATTATGGCTGTAACTTCCAGCCACTATCTTTCTTACGGTCCCTGAAGGCAATTCACATAAGTCTGCCCTGTAATAGATGGATGCGTGTCTGAGTAAATGAGTGGCCAATGTACAAAAATTCGAAATGTCTGCTACTCCTTTATCTGGCACTTATTTAAACAATATTGATTACATACTTTACTATGCCCATGGAGCTCTTTGGGGGTTATGAGGAGTATAAAGATGTATAAGATATGGCTCCTGACATCAAAAACATAGGTAAAGGGAGATAGGAATTTAAAAAAGAACAAGTTTATATATTCTGTTTTAGAAAATGATGCCATACTTTCATAAAATAGCATAAAACCATATACCATAATGAGAAATGCTGTTCTCCTTATACATATTTGCATATATTCAATGTAGAAGGTATTTAGAAAAGCACAGGAAGATAATTATTAAGTACTTTAGTGCCCATGTTTTGTATAAAGGGCATTTTAGATTAAACCAATCCAAGAGGATCAAAAATGTTCCAACAATGCCAGGGCACTAATGAAATTTGTAGTATCCCCATGAGTTGGTCAGAAGCAGCATTATACATATTCAAATATGAAGAAACTGAGATATATGTCATTTACTGTCAAAAGAAACATGAAGCTGCTTAAATTAAAGCAGATATATAATAAAAATAAACATTTAATAGAAAAACAGATAAGCATGTAGGAGAGGGAACACATATATCAAAAACCTAAAATAACGTAGTTTCCATGATTAAGCATTAAATTCAGCACTGAATTCCCTCTGTCCAAAGGTAAATTGGAAATATGATGAGAATACAATTCTCATTTTGTGATGGAAAATCTTATACTCACTATTTAGGAGAGATAAATTGTCTTTATACAAGGAACTATGAACAATATAAGAAATGTATCTTCAACAGTAATCTTATAAAATGTGTAAGGATGTTTTTCATGTGATCATTCTTACATCAAATCTTCATAAACATTGAGAAGAAGACAAACAATTCAATAAAAACGGGTAAAACATATAAACAGATACTTCATCAAAGAATACATACAAATAGTCAAAAAGCACATAAAAAGATGGGTTTAACAGCATTAGTGATCAAGGAAGTGCAAATTTAAACCTGAATGAAATACTGCTGTACACCCATTAGAATGGTTAAAATTAATGACTGAAATTCTAAGGGCTAACGAAGATGTGGAACAACTCAAACTCTCATACGTTGCTGGTGGGAATGCAAAATGGTAGAACTTTGGAAAATAGTTTGACAGTTTCTTATAAACACAAACTCCCTTGCTACATGACAGAGCAATTTCATTCCTGGGTATTTACCCAAGAAAAATGAAAACATGTGTCCACAGTAAGACCTGTTCTTAGCAGCTTTGTAATACGACCCCAACTTGGATAAAACTCAAATGTCCATCAGCTGTTAAATGGATAAATGAAAGGTTTTATATCTGTATAAGTGAACTATTCCTCATAAATAGTTACAAAAACCAAGTTGTCCCTACTCTCCTGGAGTGTGCTTTCTCATGGCAGGGACACATAAGTAAGCAAATAAAGATGAATACTGGCAGATAGTGAACAGTATCTTAAAGAAAAACAAAGACGATCAGAGAATAGAAAGCAAGGGGGTGTGAGCAGGCAAGAGTTGGGATTTTCAAGCATTTTAGGGTAGGCAGTCAGGGAAGACCCGTATGTACAATTTGAGCACAGAAATGGAAGAAGGAAAGGAGTAAGTGAAGAAAATATCTCAGTGTATATGAGCAGAGTAAACAGAAAGTTCAAAGACCCCAAAGAGGGAAGCAATACGCCGTGTTAGACAAACAAACATATTCTGTGTATCGGGACCACAGGAAACAAGGGCAGGAGAGGTTGCAGAGACAGACCAGGTTGGGCTGCGCAGGTCTTGGTGAGAACCTGGGAACCATGTGGATGGACACAAAGTCATTTTCTATTTAGTGTGTTATAAATCTTGTCTTCCCAATCTTAGATCAAGGGCACTAGACCTATGACAGGAATTTACATATGAACACTGTTGCCTGTAAATGGCAACATTTGCTCTTTGGTCCTGCCTCAATGGGACAAAGCGCAAAGCAGTTTCAGCACTGTATGTACAGTTTGTTATTAACAATAAGCAACTGGTTAGGCAAAATTAGAAAGCAGGATGTATTTTTGAATCTTCAAGAAAACTTTCAAACTGGCTACCACATCTGAAGCAAGTTAGAGATTTGACATAAGATGCACTGTTGCTGCGGCAACCAACATTCACACCACTCCCTCTAGCAACTGTCAGAGCAAGGTGTGGACGGAACATGCTTTAGTGATTTTACCATCTTCTGATGTCAGGAGGAATCCAGAGAGATGTTATCGCGACTAATTGTCACTTATTCTTGGGAAAACATTCTCAGAGGAATTGCAGTTCTTAAATCAGCCCTTCATTTTCTCTTACTTAAGGAGCACTACGACTATTTCAAGTCCCTATCTAAGATCTGTGATCTTCCTTCCTTCCTTGTTTACTTTCTTCCTTGTTTACTTTCTTCATTTCCTAATTATTTATGAGCCACCTACTATTTGTTAGAACTATTCTAAATACTGGGGACCCCATGGTGGATGAAGCAGACAAAATCCCTGATTCATGGAGTTTACATTCTAATAAGAAAGGCAATGAATAAATATATTAATTAGTGAATACATAGTAAAGTAGAAGTAGTGATAAATGCTATAAAAATAATATTGTATAAGTGGGATGAGTGTAGGTCCAGGTAGTATTTTAGAAGGGATAATCGAGGAAGATTATCTATGGATTGATATTTAAGTAGCAACTTGGAGGAATTGAGGGAGTGAGGATTCCAATATTTGGAAAGAGAGAGCCAGTACAAGGAAGCTGGTACTAGAATATATGTGGATTATTCAAGCAACTTGTACAATGCCAAGAGAGATGGGAGTGAGGAGAGTGGCAGGAGATGGCACAAGAGAGATTTGATTTATACAGGATCTTGTCATAGATAGGAAAGATGTTGGGTTTTATTTTAAGCATGATTATGGGATGTCATTGGAGGATTGGATTGCTAACTGGAATGTCAAGATCTTGTAAATATTTAAAAAGTATCACTCTGGCTGTGGAGTAAAAAATATGAAGTATAAATGTTGGAGAGAAAAGTTGAAGCAGGAAAGACTAAGAGGTTACTTCTCTATTCCGTGTTTGAGATGACTTAGTCTTGGGTGGTTGTCTTCTTACATTACATAGCATTTGAATTTAGCCTTGAAGGCTGGTGTGTCGGGATCATATTCATCTGAATGTAGAAACATGATTGCAATGACTCTACCGCATAAAGAATTACATTATTTTTCAATGAAATAAAAGGTCTGGAGGTATGCAGTTCAGAACAAGTACAGCTGCTCAGGGAAGTCACTAAAACCACAGGCTCCTTTTTGCTTCCTACTCTGCTACCCTTAGCATGTGCTTCTCATCCTCATGGCTGCAAGATGGCAGCTACATCTCCAGGCACAGAATCCACATTCCAGGCAGAAAGAATAAGGGGACAACGAGAGGAAAGAGCAGTGCTTATTATATCAGGAAAGTAAAGTTTCCAAGAAGCCCCCAGGGAGCTTTTGCACCTGTTGCATTGGTCCGAACTGGATGACGTGACCAACCCAAGAGTCAAAAGATTGTAAAGATGAGAATATTTTTAATGATGCTTATTTCTACCACAAAGAAAGTTGAGACTCCATAAGTAAGAAAAAAGAGAAAATTGATATTTGATAAGTAACTAGCTGTGTCTGCCGTGGATGGTCGCATTTCCACAGGAGAGAAGGGGATGGAAGGTGAAATCATTCAAGAGAAAAGGGAGGCAGAAAACATGAACGAAAGGTGAAAAAAAAGCATAGGTGTGCAAAAGGAAGGATGGGGTAGTCGGAGAAGTCTCCACCACCCAGGTGGCTCAGTTCTATGGGTAGTAACTATTAGATAAATCTAGAAGGTTGGTTGAAGTCAGGCCCTGTGACTGTTAAGGGCATTTGGACTTCAAGCACTAGGCAAACCAACACCGCTGCACATTCGGGAGAATTAAAGGAAAATCAATAGATTGCCTGCACAATAACAATCCCCAGCCCTCAGGGCGCTAGTAAAGACACACTGAGATAATTTGTGCAAAGTGCTCAGCCCAGTTCCTGGCACACAGAGGAGGGGATGCCATTACTATATGATACACTAAAATGGAAAAAGACCACAGGTAGGGAGCCCAATTAGGAAGCTTTTGCAGGAGCCCAAAGAGGAACAGAGGGCCAGAAGCAGGCTGGATGAAAGCAAGGTTTTCACTGTCTTACCACAAATATGTAAGAGTCACTTGAAAGGTAAAAGAGTATACTTGTTTCTCATATTTTGGACAGGAGGAGAAGGAAGGGTCAAAATGCTTGTTCTGATCCATGTTCTAGAAAAGCGCCGATGTCAGCGTGGCAGAAAATGCTATTTATACATTAATTTGTGTTTTGTTCTAACTTAGGCAGAAACAAATAAGTATTTTCCCCACTTCCATGGCAAGAACCCTTTGTGTTCCAAGCCTGGCATTTCTGAACTTCAGAGGTGGCTAACAACTTTTTATTATTGTGGAGCTAAAAACAGAGATTGAAAACACCACAAGACAATCTCCCACTCAGGCTGTGGTTTGGGGACTTCGGGTCTGCTGGGGGTGGCACGGGATGAAAAGCCAAAGAGAGGAGAGAGGAGGAAGGGCTGTTTCCCCAAGACCAGCAAGGTGCAGGGCTCCGGGGAGGATGGGCGCCTGTCTCCACCTCCCAAAGCTCAAAAGCTGAAGGGTTTCCTTTTGGGTTGACACAGAATCAGGGACATGGGGGTATTGCCAGAACTAGTAGGTGGGATGCAGAGTGCAGAGGCCAGCCAGGCTTGGTCCCGGCAGACAGAGGGGAGCACTGCAGAGGTGTGGGGTAGAAGCCCAAGATGACAGAGCAGGGGTGCAGGGCACCTATTTAATCCCTGGCTCCCCTGAGATGCAAGGGCTGGGGCAGGACCCGGCCTGCATGTCAGCTGCAAAATGCCCAGGGACAGCCGGAAGTGTTCACTTCCCTGAAAGACTTGCCTGTTCATCTCCACCAAAACCTGGAGAAACCACCCTCAGTAATACATTCTGGGCACTTAAGAAAAACCATTTGCCTACTACTCATTGTCCAAGTAGTCAAGCGGTCTAACGAAACAGAACTGCACTGTGAAGGTTTGATGATTTCTTACCTCCAGCAAATTTGAGAAATTAACCATTCTAGCTCTTCACCTTGTGACCTCCCCAAAATTTAAAGATGACGAGCAGGGAATAGTCACCTGACGACGTCAGGTCATGTCTGCTGCAATCAACGAAAAGAGATCCATTTTCGAGAGTCTAGATTTAAAATGTTATTTTAAGGTTTTATGGTCAGATCATAAAACAAAACAGATTTATGATATAAATAAAATACAGCTCCTTTCCTTAGAGCCTGGTCACAAAAGTGTTCTTCTTTTTTCTTAAATCCTGGGTACTGTACTCTTTGGGGCCCTGCCCTTTGTCTGATGGGGAAGCGTGTCAACCGCTTACCCTATGAATAGCCTGCCTGCGGCCCCTCTTTTTTCTGTTGGGGCCGTCTTAATTGGTCCCAAGCTGATTTGGAGAGGAAAAAAAAGAACGGGATTCTCACCTGGAGAACTGACTTCCATTATGATTGAAGAGCTGGGAGATGCTTTGGGGGAAGGGACATGCCTGCCCCTCCCTGCGAGGAAGAGCTCTTCTTTGACACACTCACCCAGTGCAAGGAACACGCGCTGGAGCAAGACATCTCTCTTGCAAATCAAAGCCTGGAAGCTGCCACCAGCTGCCCCTTCGCTTTGCTCAATCCATTTTTGGTTAACTAATTGAATTTCCCTTTTATATTCTCCACACTCATTTCTGGCTGGCAGACAGCGGTGCCACCGGCAGCACACTTCCACGTCTGAATTGGCTGCCAGACGTGCCGCAGTCAGCTCCTTCTTGAACTCTCTGTGTGCTAGTTCAGAGAGCACTGTTCTACCATCATCCCACCATGGCACTTCCAAATGGCTGGGTATAATTGGGTTCAGAGGAGTTCAAAGCCATGCTCCAGCATCCTTGTATCAAAGCTCATTGAGCAACAGGGGGACCGTGCACTGAAATGCAGGCATGGGGTGAGGAGAGTTATTAGTGGAATACATTCAAATCTGTCACGCTAGATTCCTGGGTACACAACTGGTTTTTGGTTCAGCTTTTAAGAGTTCAGGTGTGGTCCCCAGGAGATGGCTCCTATAATCGTTGTAAAAATATCTCATTTGTACTAATGCACTTTGCCTATTTCATAGCAGATCCTTTTGAGACTAATTTACATTTTTTTTAAATGTCAAGGCTTTCTCCAGAGATTGTTCATTCATTATATTTATTTTCTCGGACATGATTTTAACAAACCTTCCCCTGAAGAGCTTGCAGCTATTAACTTTGCTGAACAGTTGCTCAAGAG
The DNA here is from genome assembly GCA_963574885.1 of Lepilemur ruficaudatus. NCBI lineage: Eukaryota > Metazoa > Chordata > Mammalia > Primates > Lepilemuridae > Lepilemur > Lepilemur ruficaudatus. The sequence continues at coordinate 45,975 of CAUYRT010028499.1, forward strand.
AGAGCTAAAAGCAAATGGTCTAAGGGAAAGGATGGGGCCAGAGCACCTCAGGGGTATTCATCTGCCCCCAAACTCATTTCATTAGTTCTTCATTCAGAGGCCACGAGCAAGAAGAGAAAGAGGAAAAGCCTTTTATCATTCAGTAGGCTAAACGCTACATTCTGGCACATTCTGATTTTAGTGTGCCGTACTTTGGGACCCCAAGAACAGAAATCATGTCAAGAGAGGTCTAGCAAGGGATTCAGGAAAGGAATGGGAGGAGCATGAATTGCATGGGCGTCAGAGGGCTGCATGATATATTTTCGTTAGAGCTTCTTGCCAACACTGTAATGGTAACATAGCCAGCCCACGCCTTGGGGAATTGCCCACATCCCAGAACGCCCACCTCCAACATTTAGAATCAGGGACTTTTATAGTCAATGTGATCCCAAATATCTCCTGAAAAACTCCCCATTCAGTGGAGGAATGTCCCTGGACTCCTGGCCTCAATTGATCCTCCTGCCTCGGCCTCCCAAAAGTGCTAGGATTGCAGGCGTGAGCCACGGTGCCCGGCCAAGGGGGAACGTCCTCTATTACAAAGCTCGTCGAGGTCATCCTCTCTTTGAGTACCCTCAATGCCTGGAAGTTCACCTTCTCTTAAGGTGATGGTGTCCTGTGATTAACAATCCAAATTATTATGAGATTCCTTCTTCCTGGAACTGAATTCTACTTCCGGTATTATCATTCTTTCAGTGTATCTTTTAGAGCAATAAATAATTATTTACTCCGATTCTCACAAAAATAGCTCTTCCACCTAGAAAAGTATACATTTCTATTGCTTATTCATCATTCATGCATTCCACAAACATTTATGGAGCACTGATGCTATGCCTGGCCTGGGCTGGGTGCTGGGGCTATGACAGCGTCCCTATCCTCAGAGAATCACAATCCAAGGGGAGTTATAACCCCGGATAATTGTGCTAAGTGCCACATTTGCCTACATTTACTCCTCTCTAGATAGAGCGTTCCATGCCCTTCAGTGCTTTCTAAATAAAGACAGCGTCTACCCTTCTCCTTCTGGACACCTCTAACCACGATGCCACTGACAGGTGCTACTGAGAAGTGGACGCAGATCTTCACATTTGTCCCCACTTTGTTTCCTCTAGTGCTTGAGCCTAACCCAGCATTCCTACGACACACTATTGCCCACAATTTAGTTTGAGTGAAGGAAGCCCATTCTATCCTGCTCTGAAACACCAGCGTGGTAGAGTGTGTGGCCAGGGTGGGGAATTGGCTCAACTTAACTGACACAATCAATCCCCTTTCAGCAACGTAAGTGCAGGGGTCTAGACGAGGCCCAGACAGTTTTGGTGAGAGGCCTTTTCGTGATATTGTGCTCAGCACACATCAAACGCCTCCTACTTGGATCTCCCGGGCCATGCTGGTCATTCCTGGAAATCACAGTGTTTTTTTCCCCACACACCAATTGAGAACATGTTTTTACTAATAACTAAGAGTCCTTGAAGTATTTACCTCAGTGATTTCCAAGCACACTTAGCAAGAAAGGAAATAATACAAGCCCCAAAATTGTCTGGGGCTCAGCTCCCTTCCCAGCCACCCTCCCGGGGTGCAGCTCGCAGAGCCCCTCAGCCACACAGCTGCCTTCCCCACCCCTCCTGCCCGCAGGACTGGTTCTGTTGTCACTTCAGAGTGACCTTCCCTGACCACCTCATCTAAAGTAGCTTGTGCATCAGCATTTATTCATTTTTTCCTAGCAGTTATAAATAACTAAAACTGTATCATTTTATATTTATTTCCCTAATGTTCATCTGCTTCAGGAGCCCATACCTCCAGGAGGCCAGCAACTTTGTTAGAATCATAGTGTTTTCTCTGGTTAGTAGCTGGAGGAGGTTTACAGCAGTGGTCCCCAACCTTTTTGGCACCAGGGACCAGTTTCATGGAAGACAATTTTCCATGGCTGGGAGTCGGCGGGAGTGAGGGGGAACTGTGGAGCTCTGAGGCCTGGTCCCTAACACCGCAGCCTGGGAGTTGAGGACCATAGGTGTAAAGCACAAGGGAGATTTGACAAACGTTTCTGGCTTGAAGACGGACTCACCCCCATGAGAAGGAGCGCAAGTGGTCTTGAGCTGAGAGGGGACCCCAACTCACGGCAGGCAAGGAACCGAGCTAGAGCTGCAGGGAACTAAATCTGCCCAACAACCTGGATGAACTTGGAAGCAAATTCTTCCCTAGAGACCCAAGATAACCCGGCCCGGCCAACACCTTGATTTCAGCCCTGTGAGACCCAGAGCAGAGAACACAATGGAGCCATGCCAGACATATGACCCACAGAACTGTGAATAATAAATTTGTGCTGTTTCAAGCTGCGACATTTGTGATAATTTGTCACACGGCAATAGAAACTAATACAATAGCCATCAATTTCATCACTTATCATGTCCCAGGCCCTGTGCTAAGCACTTTACATGATTATTGCCTCTAATCCTGGCACCAACCCCTGCTTGGATAGCGCAAAGTCCTTATTTTACAGGGCACAAAGGCCTTTAGAGTGAAGTCCAGATGTTTATATAGTAAGTGGTAAAACCATATTTCAAATCCAGATAGCATGAGTCCAAAGCCAGTGCCCTTAATCAATATGGTTTTCTGCCTCCTTAAATTACTGTGTTTCAGGTCTGACGCAATAATTTTTACACAAAGCTCTTCCTCCTCAGATCCTAACTGGCTGTATTCTTTAATTTTTCCAATTATCTAATTAGATCATGACTTTTTCCCATGAACTCTTGTCTCATTTCTCATCCCCCAAGAGCTATGTCCACAAGTAACTAGAAAAGAAGTAAGAACGTCTGGGTGAGAGTAATGTCACTTGAGAAGTGATGGATATTTCCAGGGATTCCTCAAAGCCCAGATTTCACCTCCTGCTGTAGCACCAGGGAGGACCTCATCACAGGGATTTGGACATCCTGGTACATTTCAGCCACATTCTGATCATGGGCTTAAATGCCAGAGAAGCAACTAGAAACTTCATCTTAAAATCGCAGGCCTGACCTCAGGATAAGGTGCTCACACATTAACCTACAAGGGCGACATGGCACTAGTCACCTTTTAAGAATGTGTGCGTGTGCATGCACTCGTGTGTGTGTGTGTGTGTGTGTGTGTGTGTGTGTGTGTGTTTAGTAGGCAGATACAATTGCTTTCTAAAAGCTCTCTGCATCCTGGTTTTCACAAATCACTCATGCTTTCCAAGCCGGGCTTTGGCAGCTCAGTCTGGAGCTAACCAGAAAGGCCAAGTTCAAAAGGAAATTTTGAAAGTACATGCTGTACTATCCCTTGAGAATAAGTCCCTCAACTTTTAAACAGTGAGAACCTTAGCTATGAGATACTCCGTGGAAAATATGCAAGATTTTCCAGCAATATTTTTCAACATACAAGATGCAGCATTTTTCACTGAGATATTGTTGATAGTAAAAATAAAATACCCTTGTGACTTTAGATGTTCTCCATCTTTCCTTGATTCAAGCAAAGCAAAAAAACAACAACAACAACAAAAAATCACACAGCTTTTTGAAAGTAGGATAATCCTCTGAGCAGAGATAGGGCAAATGCAAACATATTTGAGTTGGGGCACAAATTTGGTATATGGAACTCTAGCCCACCCCTGCCATTATCGTGCTTCCTATCAGGGTAGATCTGTGGTCAATTTCTTCCAGAAGTAGTGGGTATGAAACAGAGAAAAGTATTTTGCTTTTAGACTTTGATAGAATTACAACAGAATCCCATTACCTCAGGAACATTCCAGACTTAAGTGAGCTGTCTTAGCAGGCTTACTGCTCCAAATTTAGATTGATCCTCAAGAATTTTATAAATCCAGGCCGGGCGTGGTGGCTCACGCCTGTAATCCTAGCACTCTGGGAGGCCGAGGCAGGCGGATTGCTCAAGGTCATTAGTTCAAAACCAGCCTGAGCAAGAGTGAGACCCCTTCTCTACTAAAAATAGAAAGCAATTAATTGGCCAACTAAAAATATATAGAGGAAATGAGCCGGGCATGGTGGCGCATGCCTGTAGTCCCAGCTACTTGGGAGGCTGAGGCAGAAGGATTGCTTGAGCCCAGGAGTTTGAGGTTGCTGTGAGCTAGGCTGACGCCACGGCACTCACTCTAGCCCAGGCAACAGAGTGAGACTCTGTCTCAAAAA
>CAUYRT010028500.1:0-21263 GCA_963574885.1 Lepilemur ruficaudatus
GACTACAGGCATGCGCCACCACGCCCGGCTAATTTTTTCTATATATATCTTTAGTTGGCCAATTAATTTCTTTCTTTCTATTTATAGTAGAGACGGGGTCTCACTCTTGCTCAGGCTGGTTTCGAACTCCTGACCTTGAGCTATCCGCCTGCCTCGGCCTCCCAGAGTGCTAGGATTACAGGCGTGAGCCACCGCGCCCGGCCATGTATCATTTAACCAAACCTCTGTTGCAAACTTCTAGATTTGTTTTCCTGGTTTTTCACTTTTATCAATAACACTGTAATGAACAGATTTTTACAAAGGTCCTCACCATTCTAGTTACTTTTAGAAGGGAAATTTGGGGGTCATAAGATATAAACAGCTTTGAAGCCTTTGCTACATATTGTCAGATTGCTTCTTGGAAAGGCTGTACTGAATTTCACTCCTACAGCAGTGCAGGCGACTTCTACCTTAACATGCTGCCACAAGCACCAAAAATATATATCCACATACCACATATAGACATATTTCAGTGGGTAAAAAATATCTTGTTAAAATAATGTGCATTTCTTTGTCATTAGTGAATTGAATTTTTTTTTCATTCTTAACCTTTTTTTTAAATGTCCTTTACCCATTTTTGGGGGGTCTCATTGATTTTTCATGAATTTTAAAATATGCATTTCTTATTTTTGATAAAATTTTCCCCACTCTTTTGTTTCCCTCTTAATTTTGTTGATTATATTTTTGATGTACCGAAGCACTTTAAAATGTTTACAAAGTCAAAATCTGTTTATCTTTTAACTTCTTCCATTGCATTAATATTTAGAAAGTTCAATGATAAAATATACATCTAAATTTTCTTTTATTTTTACTTTCTTTGTACTTACTTATTTCATGTATGGTGCAAGAAGACAAAGTAAATGGATCCTTTAAACCCAAATGGCAAATTTTCAAATATCACTTGTTCCTATTGATGGTGAAGTTTCCTTTATCATAACAGATACCTGTGTTGATCTACTTCTGGGCTATCCTATTTCGCTGATCTTTGTGTTGATTCTTATATGTGAATCACTGTTGTAATAGGTGCAAACCCATAATATACTGTAATACTGAATTTTTAATTTGGAAGTGTTATTTTTACCTGTTAAATCTTTTGAATAGGCATTTAGAATCCTTTTGATAAATTTCAAAAATCCTACTGGGTTTTTTTCTTAGAATTCTGTTAAGTCTGTACATTAATCTGGGAGGAGCCACTGTGTCTGATAGATAAGTTTTCATCCCTCATCCTCCTCCCACCCTCCCCTGTCTTGGTTTCCAATGTTCTTTACATCTCTGTGCCTGTGTTTTCCCATCATTTAGCTCCCGCTCATTAGTGAGGACATGTGTTTGTTTTTCCATTCCTGAGGTAACTTCACTTAGGATAATGGTCTCCAGTTCCATCCAGGTGGCTGCAAAAGATATTATTTCATTCCTTGTTTATGGCTGAGTAGTATCACACACGCATACCACCATTTTCTTTATCTACTTGTGAATTGATGGGCACTTAGGTTGATTCCATATCCTTTGGGTAGATACTCAGTAGTGGGATTACTAGATCAAACAGTAGGTCTACTTTTATTAATATTTCTTTGAGGAATTTCCATACTGGTTTCCCTAGAGGTTGTACTGATTTGCAGTCCCACCAACATTGTATAAGCATTCCTTTTTCTCTGAATCCACACCAGCATCTATTGTTTTTTGACTTTTTAATAGTGGCTGATTTTTTTACGTTAGCTAAAATAAAATAGCAAACTCACTGAAAATACCAGGTTGGCGCCCACGATTAGGTAACGCCCCCAGTCTGCAGGGTTAGTTTGTAACTTCCTCCAGCAGTGTTCAGGAGCCCACTTGTAAGGGTAGAAAAGGGGGTGTTGGATCGATCCCTACCTAGTGTGGGGTTTCCTTAGGCTGGGGTAATAGAAGGACAAGGGCACAGTATTGGGGCAGCTCACGAGAGTGTAGTTGACATGATATGCTTCCGGGTCTAGATGAGGAAGGCCTCATGTGCTGAACAGAAAGTCAGGGCTGGAGGCCTCCGTGTGATTGGGCAGGGGAAGGGGGAGAGTTGGAAGCAGAGGAAGTTGTGGCCCGGGAATGGACACCAGGATGTCAGGTTTCAGAGGCGATACCTTTCCAGTACAGTGCTGAGATCTCTGAGAAGAGAAAAGAATGATCCTGTTTTATAGTTAAAGAACAGGCCTGGAGAGCTTGTTACCCAAAGTTACACAAATCTAGTCAGTGGCAGAGCTGGAATTTGAGTGTTGCTCTGCTGTGCTATGGCAGCTCACATCCTGTCTCCATCCTCCAGGTCCATTTAGAACAGCTGACTGAGAGCCAGAGAGACAGCAGCGGGGAGAGGGGCACAGCAGAGCAGGCAGGAAAGAAGGCAGGCTCACCCAGGCCCCTCATTGCTGCAACGGGGAGGTGGGACAGCGGACCCTTGGGTCTTCCCATTGGCCCAAGAGCCCCCTAAGGCATGCCCTGTGCCCTGCCCCACCACACACTCCTCCCCATCAGTTGCCCTTGTCCCTGTCACACACCCATGTCCCCCCACATGAAAGGGCTTCCTACCCCACAGGCCCCAGGTTCCCCACAACACACCTCATGTCCCCACCTCACTTCTCATTTATCTGTCCACACTTGGGGTCCCTGCTACTCCCGCAGTCCCATCCTAGCTGTACCCAGCTCATGCTGTCTTTTGCTGTGTCCACAGAGCGCATCAGATGGCTTCTGGAAATCTGTGGCCACTCGAGTGCCCAAGGAGCCCCCTGAGATTCGCATCCTCAACCCGTATTTCATCCAGGAGGCTGCCTTCACCCTCATCGGCCTGCCCTTCAACAATGGCCTCATGGGCCGGGGGGTGAGATACCTGGGCCCCTGGGAGAGAGAGGAGACCTGGGTCAGAGGTGCCTTGGCATGCAAGAAGCGTGTGGCAGGGTGGTGGCAGCGCTCTTGCAAGACCGTTTTCTGGGGAAGAGGGCTCAGTCCCTGAGTTTGGGGATTAGCTCTGGGAAGCTTGGCTGAGGTCTCAGCCGACTGAACCCTCCAGCTAAACCCTACCTGCCTCCTCTCCTCCCCTCTTCCAGAACATCCCGACCCTTGGCAGCGTTGCAGTGACCATGGCGCTACATGGCTGTGATGAGGTGGCAGTCGCAGGCTTTGGCTACGATATGAGCACACCCAATGCACCCCTGCACTACTATGAGACCGTGCGCATGGCAGCCATCAAAGAGGTTCGGGGCTGGGCGTGGGGTGAGGGCCAAGGGAGGAGGTACTTCTAGCACAAAAGACAGACTCTGACTGCATGTGCTCAAATGAATGGTAAACGGGTGAACCAGCAGCTGGTCTGGCCACTCAGAGCTCCCTAGCAGGTTCTGCCCCACCCTCAGCTAAGTGGAGTCACTGAAGGTCCGACCCTGCATGCTGGTCTCTGACCACCAAGCATCCTACGTGCCCCTCTCCCTAGCCTCCCACGGAACCCAGCACCTTCTCCCTCAGTTCTCTCCCGAGTGACTGTGTGTTGTTGGAGGGAATCTCCCATCCGTGAAGATTCATATTTCTGTAAATCCAGGGACTCTGGTGCCAGCTAGCCCTCATTCCTGCTCATCAACCTCTTCACCTGTCCTTCTCCACTGTTTCACTCTCCCCAGCTGCCCACGCTGCCTCCCCTCCCCCAGTGAGAAAATGGACGCGCACCTGTCTGCTCGGCTCTGCTGGACTGCCCCCCTGCACTCCTCACTCCCACTTGGACCTTCACCCCTCACAGCTGGCTCCCCCCACCTGACCCGACTCACTAAGGTCACCAGTGACCTACCTCAAGGCTGCCAAATCCAGTGGACACATATCATCTTTCCTGATCTCTCAGAAACGCTCCTTCCTCTTTGAAACTCTGTTCTGCTTAAACTTCTGAGCCAGTAATTTCTAGTGTTTCTCTTACTTCACTTGCCATTCTCTCTCATTGTCTTTCTCAGTGTCATCGATTCTGACCTACCCCTTAAGAACCAGCATTAGCTAAGGCTCCATCCCGGACAGTCTTCTCTTCTCACTCTACGTGTTTCTCTGGAGATATATCTCCCTCCAGGGTGTCAGTTACCGCCTATATATTGTATTGGCTTTTTTGGTTGTGTCTTTATCCATTCGGGCTGCTGTAACAGGACACCACCATAGACTGGGTGGCTTTTAACAATAGAAATTTATTTCTCACAGTCCTCTAACCTGGGAAGTCTAAGATCAAGGCATAGGAAGATTTGGTTTCCGGTGAGGACCTCTTCCTGGGTCCTAGATGGCCGCCTTCTCCTTACGTGACGGAAGGGGTGAGGGAGTGCCCCTGAGTCTCTTTTATATGGGCACTAATCCCATTCATGAAGCTCTGCCCTCATGACCTCATCGCCTCCCGAAGGCCCCACCTCCAAATACCATCACATTGGGGATTAGGTTGCAGTATGTGAATTTGGGGGATGCAAGCATTCCGTCTATAACAGGTTCATTCAGGCTACCTCAGGCAGTTGAAAGTTATTTCATGGGTATAGAAAGGACTTGGAGATCTCACGGAAAACTAGGAGCAGCCTTTCAGCTTGGCCCCCTGTCACCTGGAAGGGGTTCGGGACTGAGAAGTTCATTCTGGGTCCAAGACGGTTCTGGGACTGTCCTGTCCCCTTCAGTGGTAGTGCCAGCCCTGCCTCATCATTACCATGGCCCTGTCGATCTTCCATCTCTGCCTCTCTTTACACATCTCCTTGCTGTTTGTCCCTGGCCAGCACCCACTCCAGACTGCTCACACAGCTTTCATCTGCCTCCTGGCTTCTGTTTCCTTGTATCTTTGGTCTCTCACGTATTCCTTTTACATAAACTTTATGTAAAAGTCTAATCAGAGGGTGAGAGCCTTAGACACAGGCAGTAGCCAGATCATAATGAGCTTTCTATGCCATGGGAAGGAGTGTGGACTTTATTGGGAAGGCAGTCAGGAGCCATGGGAGAGTTCTAGGATGTAGATTAGCAAGTAGTCGGGTCACTGTGGCTGCAGTATGAAGTAGAGGGGGCAAGGCAGGAGCACAAGCTATTTGGGAGGCGTTGCCACAGCCCGGGCAAGAGATGATGACTCCTGAACCAGATCTTTGGCTGTGGCGATGAGGACAAGACAGAGGCAAAAGATGGGATTTTAAATCAGTAGGGCCTGAGCATTGCCTTAGTGCAGGAGTGAAGTAGAAGAACCCACCTTCCCTGACGCACACTCTGGCAGAAGCTGTTGGTTTTCTTCCACCTGCCATATGTCCATTTTCAGGCCATTGCCCCTCCCTCACCGTGTAAAATCTCTCTGGTTCTGAGGCTCATGGCATATGCTGTACCACCTTCCAAGCAGAGTGCTTGAGAGTGTATGTTCCCCAATCAAATGAGCTGGATTCAGGACCTAGGTTCAGAGCCTGCTCTAGACCTTAGTTTCCTTATCTAGAGAAGGGATCATAATAGCACCTACCTCCTAGGGCTTGGAAGAGATCAGGTGTGGTAATGTGTAAAAAAGGCCTGCCACACAGGAAGCACATATACATGCTAGTCACTGTTATTAATAGTTTACCCCAACTTATCACTGTTACTTACCAACTCCCTACATGGGGGTTCACTGAAAATGTTGGTGCCTGGGTTTAGGGCCCCTCTGTCACCTGGGGTGTCTTCAGTAGCCACATGGACCATTCATCGCCCTGGCTTCACCTGCACCCAAACAGCTCGTTCACCAGGCCCAGTGGGAGTGTGTGGGACGTGAAGACACGTGGAGCAAGGATTGAATGCTGGGAATGTGTAAGGATGCCAACAGAATTTGTAAAGGAGACAGAGTAGAGAAGAATCAGGAAGGTGCAGCATCATGGAGACCAAAGGAGCAGTGTTTCCAAAAGAGAGTGTCTCCAGTGTCAGGTGCTGCAGAGAAGCCCAGTAAGACACGTACTGAGAAATGGCCATTGGATGTGCCAGCTGGGAGGCCAGAACTGCCTGTGCTGAGAACAGTTCCAGGAGTAGCAGAGTTGGGGCTAGATTGTAGTAGTGAACTGTGAGTAGAGAGGGCAACAGGGACCACAGGTCTTGCTTGTGGTAAGGGCCCTCTCAGGACACTTGGGTGACAGGGAAGGAAGGAGACTGAGCAGTAGCTAAGGATGAAGTGGGGTGGTACAGGAGTCTGCCACACAGTAGAGAAGTCAGGCCAGAAATAGAGATCTGTGAGTGGTGAGCACATCTGCTTGTCCAGATATAAGGAGGGCATGATGAGATTTCCCAGGGAGAGGACAAAGAGTAAGAAGTGCAGACTGTCAGGAACACCAATATTTAATGGTTGGGTGAGGGAAGAAGAACCAAAGATAAAGACTGAAAAAGAAGGGAGATCCTTCTGAGAGCGTAGGGTGGTGCGGGTGGGCATCCACATCCAGAATCAAGGATCCTCACAAGGCTGGGGGCCCATGATAACCAGAGTCCTGCGCCAGCCATAGCCAGTGCAGAGCTCTGGAAAACGCACTGGTTGTCTGCATGGAAGGAGGAATTAGGAAAAGAGCACCAGAGGGCTGGCATTGCCTGTCCGAGAGAGCTATACCCCAGGGCAGACTTGTTTGTTTACTTTTGTATGATGGAAACTGTCCAACGTATTCATACGTGTAGAGGATGATATAATGAACTCCCACGTACCTGTCCGCACCTTCCCCGGTTATCAACACATGGCCAATGTTGTTTCATCGGTTCTTCCTCTCATGCTCCCACCCCACTGACTATATGGAAACAGTCTTAGATACATCATTCCTGCCATAAATATTTCATTGCACTTCTCTAAAATTAAGGCTGTTTTTTATCACACCTAAATAAGTTAATGATAATTTCTTAATATCAACTATACAGTCCTTTGCTGACCTTTAACCCTCAGTGGCTCCTACGGGGTGCTCTCGACCCTGACCTATCAGACTAGTTACTTCTTCTGCCCCGTGGAGTGGTGAGGGTGCAGGGTATGGAATGAGGCTTCGAGTGTCTACACTGGCTTGGCTCCTAGCCCTGCATTCCTCCAAGCCTCTGTTTTCTTATCTATAAAATCTAATTTCATTGAACAAATATTTATTGAGCACCTACTCTGTGCCTAACAGTCCCTGCCCTCAAAGAGAGCCTGTGAGCCAGATGTATGAATCTTCAAAGAATGGGGGTGAGTCACCCAGGGGTCTGAAAGAAGGAGGGCAATTTGCAGATGGCAGAGTATAATGACAGGAGCCTGGGGGCTGGGGGTTTCTAGGGAGTCTGGAGGGACAGCTGGGTGTGAGGAAGACCCTGCCCACCTTCAGGTGCTGTGGAGTGTGGGGGAAGAAACAGCCACCAATGGAAAGGGTCTGGGGGTGCTGTCCTCAGGGCATCTGGGCTTGTGATTAGCACAAGAAGTTGAAGGCAGTGTTCAGAGAAGAGGAATATAGGGAATTCTGCTGATGACTGTCTGAGTTTCAAGTGGAAAAGGTGTGGAAGGTTGGAGAGGGTTGACTGGATCAGGATAAGGGCTGGACAGAGCCCTAAGGTCCTAGCCCCAGTGAGTAGTAGCTGTTATATAGTTATGGTGAGGTTCAATGCTGACAAATGCAGCAGAGGTCAGTCGGGTACAAATTATTAATACGATGAGGATATTGGCATTCATTCCTTCATTTACTCAATCAAGCCTTTTTTATCAAAGCTTCTTGGTAAGAGTACTGGGGCTAGGAAAGAACCTATCCTGAGTGCAGTCTTCCCCCAGGAAAGCCCTAGAAAGCAGCATCTTCCTTGTAATTTCCACATTAACAATAAGATTATCCTCTTCTAGCAATTTTGAAACATATAGGACATTATTTTTAATGATAGTCAAATGTTCTCACCACAAAAAATTGAGTAGTATGTGAGGTGATTAATATGTTAGCTTGATTTAATTATTCCATAATGTGTACACATATCAAAATATCATATTGTACGCCATAAATATATATAATTATTATTTGTCAATTAAAAATAAAAAATAAATTTTGTTTTAAAAGGATTAGCCTCTTCTCCTCAGGTCGCCTGGCTCCTCTGGGAGGCAGGATTTCATCAACTGCCCCCAGGCCTGAGTGGATTTCGTCAGGCCACAGAATGACTCAGCCACCCCGTGCTGTGGGACTTAGGTGACTCACATTGCCTGCCCTCAGGGTGTCCAGAACCTAGCGGCTGCCTGACAAGAAGTGGGTTGAAGTCTGTGGGAACAAGGTCCTTCCACCAGCACTAAGGAGGGTGGTTGGGAAGATTATACCTCCCAGGACTGGGAGGAAGTCAAGAGGCGTAGTTCTTCTGAGGCACGGAAAGGGGCACAAAGGCTGTTTTTTCCGAGTCTTGGGAAGGGAGAAGGATGAGTGTTGCACGCCTAGAGCAGAGTCATCATTATCTTGCTGGTTATAAGAGTCTGCCTTCAGATTCGCACAGTCACAGAGCATTGGAGGGTGGTGACTAGAAGAGGGCATCGAGCCTGGGAAGGGGCGTTAAAGGCAGGGCTGTGTCCCCACAGCCATCTGGGCTGCCCACCTGATCACTTCTCCATCTCTTTCCTTCCAGTCCTGGACACACAATATCCAGAGAGAAAAAGAGTTTCTGCGGAAGCTCGTGAAAGCACGTGTCATCACTGACCTAAGCAGTGGCATCTGAGTGGGCCCAGCACATGGCCATCACGGCCCAGGCACCACCAGGAGCAAGCAACAGCCACCACCACCTATGCAGGAGTCTTCAGACCCAGAGAAGGACAGTGCCAAGGGGCAGCAAGGCCTTGGCGGAGCAGCCAGAGCTGTGCCTGTCCAGAGGCCAGCCCCAGAGACCAGCACTCAGCCTCACTCGGCCTGGGTCTGCCAAGCCAGAGGGCCAGCAGGCCAAGGCTGTGCCCAGCAGGCCCAGCATGCAGGAGGTGGGACATTAGGCAGCAAGGCTGCTGCCGGAATCATTTCTCCAATCAGTGTTTGGTGTATTATCATTTTGTGAATTTGGGTAGGGGGGAGGGGAGGGATAATTTATTTTTACATAAGGTTGGAGATATCAAATTTGGTCCACTTGCTGTGCAGAAAGGGGCCCACTAGAGGGCCCATCAGGCAGTGGTACCAGTAAGCTCCCTGCAGAGTGAGCATGCCATGACCAGCCTGTACCCTGCGCCAGGGCTACAGGGGGATGGGCAGCCCCCCCAGCTCATGACACTGTTTGGCCTTTCTTGGGGAGAAGATGGGGTATTCCCCCTCACCAGTCCCTAGCTGTCCCACAGGGAAACTCTGGAGCCAACCCTTCCCAGCCAAGAAGACAGCCCCTGGGCTAGAGCAGAGAGAACTTTAAAGCTCAAGAGCTGTGGCCTGGCTCAGCCAGATGGCAATGGCTCCCCTCCCCCCAGCTGCAACTGATCCATATGATAGTGCCCAGGAGCGGACTGACCAACTTGTCAGATGTTCTGAGTTTCAGCAATGAGACTGCCAGGTCTTTGGGTTCTGCCTTTAGCCTGGATCAGAGGGAAGTGAGGCCCAAGGACCTTACCCAGGCTGTGGCCGCCATCCCAGGCAGCCCTCACGGAAGCAATAAAGCTCTTCCCTGAATCTGGCCTCCTTTTGCTTTCTATGACTTTCCTGGAAGAAATAGGAACCTGGGCCTCAGCAACTGTGCGAAACCCAAGGGCCTTCTCCCCAGCCCATAGATTCCTAAGTCCCTTTCACTTCTCGTGTCAACTGTGGGCCCTGGGTGGCCGCTTAAGTCTCTGGAGCATCTCCTGTCCACATGGTCCTATATCCTCTTTGCCTTGAGGAGACAGACCAGTGGTTTCAGGGCCTGCCCCAGAGTCAGCCCTGGTGTCTCCTAGAGGAGCCAGGAGGCAGGAGATTGGAGCCCACAGCCCCAAGACAGTGCCTCCAGGTCGCCACAGCTCTAGCTCTGCAGTGACAGAGATTCCTGCGAGCACAGGAAAGATATTCCGCTGAAACCCTGGCATGCAGAGGCCCACAGACCTTCCCTACTCCTGACACCCCGGCTGTGCTCTGGGAAGGATGCGACCCACCCACACCCTTAGCACAGAGGGACACCCTTTCCCCTCAGCCTGCCTCTTCCCACACAGAAAGGCACACAGCCCAGTTATAGGCATCCTCTGTCACACTTCAGAAAGGACATCCCCCCACCACCTCACCCCTTTAGAGCCCTAGAATCTGATCCCTCCCTTCCCCAGCATTTCCAGGGAGGCCTGAGAATGGACAAACCGACACCTGCACTTGAGGCCTTGGCATGTGCTTCCTGCCACACATTGCCACTGGCAGTAGGTGGGGCATCTGGCCCTGCACCTCTCTCCTGCCCAGCCCAGTCCAAGAGTCCAGGCAGCCCTAGGCCCTCTCACTGGTGAGCCCTAAGGACAGAGAGTCCTGGCTGTCCCGAGGACCACCAGTGTCCCACATCCCCGCCACCCCCTGCTTCCTGCAGTCTGTCCTCAGGCAGAAGCCTCCTTGGCTGAGGAGAGCAAAGCGCTGGCTGAGGGACAGGCAAACCCAGAAATGCCTTCTCTACTGTGCTGGAAGCAGGGCCTCTGTGATGCACAACTCCAGCGTACATACGTATTCCTACCTACAGAGCACCCCTGGAGTTGTACAGGCATAGGCCGCATGCCTATAAGTGGTGGCCCCGGCTAAAAACGCCCCAGGGAAGGCACCCCAATGAGCAGCCAGTTGCCGGAGGTGACAGCAAGCTGCTCACCGCTTGGCCTCCTGTCCCACAGGGGTCCTGTGGAGCCTGCAGACAGCCCCCTACCAGCAGCAGGTGTCCGCAGTCTGACTTCTAGTCCTCAGCACTGCAGGAAACTACTTCCGCAAAAGCTGTGGTTCTGAGCCCTAGCCGTACACTACAATCACCTGTGCGAATTTGACAACTGCGCATGCCTACCCTGAAATTCTGATTCAGGTCTGGGGTGGAGGCATGGATGTGGGTAGTTTTTAAAGGTTCCCAGGGGCTCTGATGTATAGCCAGGGTACAGCCAGGTACACACACTCCCTGAGTACTCTCCCCTCCACCTGCAGCTTCCAGTTGTCATCTGGTCCACAGTCCCTAATTGCCAGCCCCGCTCTCTCCACCCGGCTCCGGGCTACAGATCCAGCTGCTTCAGAACATTTCCAGCAGGAACCTTTCCACCAGCAGGCCCTTCCAACTCAAAGTGTCCAACACTGATCTCAGGAGCCCCTGTGCCTCCTCTGGGGAGCCGCAGGTCCCAGAAGGTACCCCCTCCACCTAGGCACCCAGGCCAAAGGCATACTTTTGCCAGGCCTACCTCCTTACCCTGTCCAACCAGACACCCACTGAATTTCAAAAGTGTGGCCAGGCCACTTCACTGCTCCCCGCACACCCGGCATCAGACCTCACCCTCTCCCCAGCAGCTTCCTGCCTGTACCTCCACCTCTCATCTGTCTTGCCTGTCTCCAAGCCAGTCATCCACTATCGATACATCTGGTCACACCTTTCCACTCAAAACCCTTCAGGTGTCCCCAGTGTCATAGGGATAACGGCCAGATCCCTCAGTAGGACCTTTCCATCCATGTTACTCACCCAACTCCCACCCCACCTGCCAAATTGCCATAGTTTGGCATCGGAAATGCTACCCTGCAGCTCCTCCTTGAAGCCTTGGCTCAAATGTTCCTCCTCTGTGACCCTCCCCTTCTTCAGCCCTCGCACCCCCTTCTACCAACACTGCCCTCACTGCGCCACAGTGACAGCTGTGTTTGCAAGTGTGTCCCTACTCCAAGCCCCAAGAGTGGCGACTAAAGTAGAATCACAGCTTGAACGCCCGCCCCGGGGGTGGGGTTGCCTGCCGACCCATCGAGGTAAACGAACCCTCGGTAGAGAGAACAAACTAGCGGCGGAGCAGAGACCAGTCACTGCAGGGCGGCCAGCCGGGCACCCCGCCCCCCGCCCCCCGCCGGGTCTGCACGCACCAGTGGGCGGCGGCCCAAGGCAGGGACTAGCCTGTCCCCCCACCCTCCCCGCCCTCGTTCTCTCTCCCGCCCTCGCCGGGTCTCCCCGCTCCCTACTTCGCGTGTCTACAAACTCCGAACTAGTTTCCGTGCCTCTCCGCTGCCCGCATTCTCTGCTCTGCATCCAGGGGTCCCCTCCCAGCGTCCACCCCCGGCCTCAGGGGTACCTAGCCGAGCCAGGGGGCAGCGGATCCCGCGAGTAGAGCGGCCAGGTGAGCCTTGAAAGGTGGGGCGGGGCAGGGGCGCTCCAGGCCCCACCCCAGGATCCGGTGACGCCGGGGCTGGAATTTGACACCGGACGGTGGCGGGCAGGAGGCTGCTGAGGGATGGAGTTGGGCCCGGCCCCCAGACACGGCCCACGGGCTCCGCCAGCAGCAGGTCCCTCGGGCCCCAGCCCTCGCTGTGACCCGAGCTGGAGCCCCACACCCGAGGTAAACCAGCCCGCCTGCCCATCCCTGGTCCCAGCCCTGGATGGACGCTCCTGGGGCTAGAGGGAGCGGGTAGGACCATCCCCCTCCACTCCTTTCTCGCATCCTCCCTCTCCTGGGCCCGCAGCGCAGCTCTCTGCCCCTCCCAGCCCCTTCAGTCCCTCTTGTGGCTTGTTGGACTGTGCTGGCCCAGGCCGCCTGCTGTAATGTGAGGCTCGCGCTGCCACTACAGGGAGCTGACTGGCTGCCAAGGCCACACTTTTGGCTAAAAGAGGTGCTGCCAGGTGCACAGCCCTGGGCATGAGCCATTTGAGCTGCAGAGGAAAGCCCACCACTGGTCCCAGGAAAGGTGCCTAGAAGAATACCGTGCAGGACCCCCGTGGTGAGTAGCTGGCTGGTGGATGGGGAGAAGAGGGCTGGAGGACCAACTGGCACCAGACTACAGGGAGGGAGAGGTAGGGCTGAGCTGCCATCAAGGGACCTGCTCCTGGGCTCCCCCTAGTGCAGAGGGCCCTTAAGGTTGCCTTGCCTGGCTTTCCCTCCATCAGTGAGAAGTCACTGGCCTGGCCTGAAGGGCCAGGAATCCACTCAGCCGACAGGCGCACACCTGGCTTTGGAGGACCACCCCAGGAAGGTCTGGGGAGGTCTGTTCCACGGTGTGCAGGCATTCTGTGTGCTAGGGGATGGGGGTGAGGGTGACAGCTGGGACCCAAGGGAAGGACAGATAATGAGAGCTTGTGAAGGCTTTGGGGCCCTAAGGGGTGTTTGGGTGTGCCAGCCAGCGGGAGCTCAGGAAGGCTGGCTGGGAGCAGGAAGGATGGCTCACAGGACAAACTTCTAGGAACAAGGCTAGGCTGCTCCATCCACAGAAGTCTGGAAGCGGGGCAGACCTAGACTAGCTCCCAAGGTGGCTCAGCTCTCAGAGACCAGGCTGGTGTGGAAGCCCAGCTGGCCCTCCTGGGAGTGCCTCCGGCAAGTCCCGCTGAGAGTATGGAAAAGCCCACCCCTCCTTTGAGTCTGCAGGCTTGGCAGACTCTGCCCTCTGGTGGCCATAGCAAGCCATGGCCAGGCCCCATGTTTTCATCTGCCGGCTCTGGACGGACATCTCTGGTGCTAAGAGAGAACTCAGGCAGCTCTGGGTCCAGAACAGAGATCACACAGCAACAAGGTACAGCAGCTCTGGGTAGGCAACAGAGGTGAGGTCTGGGCCTCACTGTCGTCAGATAACTCTCAGGCCTAAGCTTCCTCCCCCACAGCATGGGGTGAAGGCTCTCCGCAGGGTCAAGTGTGTCCAGCTCCTACCTTCTCTAGCCAATCCTGGCAGCTCCAGCCCTTCAGCACAGACAGGAAGGTTCTGAGAAAAGAGGACCTTCCCTCCCCTCTGGCTATGTGAACCCAGCTTTACGACCTTAGACAATGTCTGCACTTCTCTGAGCTTTGTCCATCTGGAAAAGGGAGATCAAGCCATTGGCCTCACGGAGTTTTGAAAGAGGGGATAGCTGCAAAGCACCTACCACATAGTAAGGTTCTCAACGCAGCTACGTCTCCTGGGTTGAGTCCAGCTGTTCAAGCCCCTGTTCCTTACCTGGAGAAACTGAGGTGGAAGGATGACCCCCTCAAAAGATAACTCATCTCTCAATTTACAAGGTATCTCAAGAGGAGGGTGGGGGAACAGGTCAACAAAGGCTGATGGGAGCTCCTGGTGTCGGCAGAGATGGAACTTGGACTTGGAGGCCTTTCTGCACTGTCCCACTGTCCCTGGCCTAGGCGGCAGGTAAGTGGTTCTCCCACTGACTCCCACCTGGTGTTAAGGAAAGATAGCTTGTTTATGGAGGGAGCACAGGAAGGTGGCTTGGGCAGGGGTCAGATATGGGAGGGGAAATAGGCGTCAGGCATATGGGAGAAGGAGCAGGACTTCTCTGGATGGATGGTCAGTGCCCTCAGGTGATTCCTTACCTGGGAGCAAACTCATTATGCTTGAACCTAAGCCCTCCCTGAGCTCCCCTCCCTCCAGCTAGAGCCGGTCCCCTCTCTGATCTCAGCCTGAAGACAGCCCTTCCCTGAGTTCCTCCTGCCCGACCCACCAGGGTGTCCTCTTTCTCCCTGAGGTTCCACTTTGTGTCTCTGCGCAGCCTGCCCTGTGGCCGACCCTGGCTGCTCTGGCTTTGCTGAGCAACGTGGCAGAGGCCTCCCTGGGCCCTGCGCCCCGCAGCCCCGCCACCCGCGAAGGCCCAGCGCCAGTCCTGGCGCCCCCCGCCGGCCACCTGCCTGGTAGGTGAGCGGGCGAAGGGGCGGGGCGGGGCAGGGGTGGGGCTGGCCTGGGACACCACGCTTGACTCGGTCTCGTTCCAGGGGCACACACGGCCAGTTTGTGCGGTGGAAGAGCCCGGCGGCCGCCGCCCCCGCAGCATCCCCGGCCAACACCCGCGCCGCCCGCGCCCCCGTCTGCTCCTCCCCGCGGGGGGCGCGCGGCGCGTGCCGGGGACCGGGGCAGCCGCTCACGGGCCGCGGGGGCGCGGGGCTGCCGCCTGCGCTCTCAGCTGGTGCCGGTGCGCGCGCTCGGCCTCGGCCACAGCTCTGATGAGCTGGTGCGTTTCCGCTTCTGCAGCGGCTCCTGCCGCCGTGCGCGCTCCCCGCACGACCTCAGCCTGGCCAGCCTGCTGGGCACCGGGGCCCTGCGGCCGCCTCCGGGCTCCCGGCCCGTCAGCCAGCCCTGCTGCCGACCCACGCGCTATGAAGCAGTCTCCTTCATGGACGTCAACAGCACCTGGAGAACCGTGGACCGCCTCTCTGCCACCGCCTGCGGCTGCCTGGGCTGAGGGCTCTCTCCAAGGGTGTGCATATGGGACCCTTACCCGTGAATCTTCCTGCCTGGGACTTCCCACAGGGCCACACTAGCCAGAGGCCTCAGTCCTCAGCCGCGTGAGTGAGGGACATCAGCCCTGGAGAGATGGAGGGTGACCGACCAGCCGCCCCAGCACCCTCACCCTGCCGATCGCAGCCCTACAGACACCAGAGACCTCAGCTGTGGAGACCTTAGGACCCACTTCTCACAGACTCTGGCACTGGCCAGGCCTTGGACCTAGGACCCCTCCAGAGAACCCAGCAGTGACTGAGGCCTCAGCCTGGCCCAGGCCCCAGCCCCTGCCCAGGCCCTGGGGGGCGGAGGAGGGCAGAATTTTGAGGAGACACATTGCAGTTCCATGGCTGAAAGTGCCTGTGCTGGAGCTGGCCTTGTACTCGCTCGTGGGAGCTGGACCCTTATTTATTATTTCTAAGTTATTTATTTATTTCTGTGCTGTGCTTTGTCAGATCTTTTCCTGGGCAGTGGGGGGATGGGTCGTAGAGGCTGGAGGGACATCATGCCCTGATCATCCCGCTCACACACTTCAGGCTGACTCAGCAATCACCCACCTGGCCTGGATCTCTCGCCTGGCCCAGCAGCTCTGGGATGGGAGGCATGAAACACAGGCAGGCAGGTGGCAAAGGTGCATTCACTAGTCCCAGCAAGCCTGCTCGCAACCCCCTGCACAATCCCAGCACTTGGGGCCTGAGATTACCTATGGGTCCATGAAGCAGCCCAGGGAGTGGGAGCCTCCAAAGAAAGACTGAGGGTGGGGAGAGGGTGTGGTGGGATGCTGGTTCAGGGGAACGAAGCACAGAGCTCCGCTGGCATAAGAAGGCAGGAAAGGACTGAGGGCCCCAGAGGGACCTGCATCTTGGGTGATGAACAAGGATATTCATTTATTCATTCAACAGATATTTTATTAAGCTCCTATTATATGTCAGGTATTGAGTAGACACCAAGGATACAGAAGTGAAAGGGGCATGATCCCTACCCTTGAGAAGCTTAAACCAGGAGATACAGCAATTACATTAATAATTATTTAAATTCAATTTGGCAAATGGTATGAAAAAGGACAGGAAGCTAAGAGGTACACACCTTCATCTGGAAGGAAGGAGAGGTTAATGCTGAACCTGGCCTCTCACACTGTCCCCAAGTCATCTCCAGAAGGTCAATGCAAGCCGCTTTTCTGCATGCTCTTTAAAACCTTATTTTCTATGTCCTCTGTATTTGTACTGGGGAGAACTGTGTGATTTTCCTTCTTTGGAAATAAGATAAGGACATATATTTGGAAAGGATGCCAACTCTGTGGAACTATGGGACACCCAAAGGGGTTGTCAGGGTGCTGTGGGATGTGCTGATGTAGGGCTGCGGAGGGTAGTCAAGGCTGGGTAGACTTGAGAGCCGCCAGCGCAGAGCCTGTAGCTGCAGCTAGGGCTGGGTGAGAGCACTGTGAGCGTGAGACCAGGTTGAAGGTGGGACCCCTCAGGCACTTAACACTGTTGACAGAAATTCCTTCCAATCTGCTTATGTGCCTGCCTGCTTCGGCACAGGTGCCCCCTTCAGCCAGGCTAGAGTGCGGAGCAGGCGAGAGCTGAGGGCTGTGCCCATTCTTGGTCAAGAAAGAGAAACATGTCTATGCTCCACTCTTCTGTGTTCACTGCCCCAGTTCTTTCTAGGTGCTCTTAAAACTTTGGTGCTTTTGCTGCCTTCAAACACTCCTCAGCCCCTCTCTCTACCGCCATGCTGCTTCAGGATCCTCAGTTTCCACTCTCCTTCCCCCAAAGTAAATAGTGCCCGTGCCATACAGTTTACAGAGGGCTGGATGCAGGTGGAGAGGGACATTTTATCAATTCCGAGGTCACGGGGGCCAGGCAGCCCCTTGCTGGTTAGACTTTGAAGCCTAGCCTGGTCCCTAAACCCTCTAGACCCTGCCACTGAATAGCCATCACTGCTCTCAGAGTCACTTAAAGGATCCCAACTGAAGCCATCTCGGACACTGCTCACAGTGAGAGGGCCTAAGCCAAAGGTGCTGGCTCTTGACACTTCCTGAATTGCCAGTTCTTGAGAGAGTAGAGTCCACCCCCAACTGGAGGCTGCACTCTGGGTCCTGAAGAGCTTGTGCCCAACATCTCACAAAGTCCCAGATGAAACAGCAACTGCTCCAAGTAGAACACATTCCCACAAGAACTAGCCTCAGTTTGCAACTCAGAACAATCCAAATCTCTCTTTGGAATCAATGAATGAATGAATGAATCTGTTTTCCCCAAAGGACATAGGCTGCAGAGCTGCATCTCGTTACCAGATAGAGGCTGTAACCCATCATGAAGCCACACTAGGCAGCACACTGTAGCTCCTGGAGCCTTGAGTGGCTCTAGTATCTCCATTTCTGACTCTGGTCTTTGCTTCATTTTGCAAAACTACATTTCGCATTGAGCAGTCTTCCCAGAACTAAGGCATGGTCTCCTCCAAAGAGGTATCAAGTCACCACCTCTTACAAGACAGCTTTGAAATGACAATTTTTCCAGCTCCAGGGAGCACCTGAAATTTCCCCTAGTTTCATTTCAGCCAGGAATTGTGGTTCCAGGTTCCACGTACCTCTCCTGCCTGCAGCCTCCTGGTCCAGCAGATGCCCTTGCCAATGACTTTTCTCCTTTTTTGTCCAGGGATTTTCACCTTTTCCCTGACTAGAGATCCCTGTGTCCTGTGTATGAACTGGCTGAGGTCTCACCTTGAAAATGAAGGGCTGAGTAGAAAGCCAAGAGATCAGAGAAAAGACTTAGGAGAGTTTGTGCCACATGCTCATGCTTTTCTTGTTCACAGGAGTGCTTCTCAACCTATTTTGGAGTTGTGGAGTCCTTTGAGAATCTGACAAAGCTATGGACCCTCTCCCCACAAAAAGTGCTTAAAAAGTCACTGATATGCAAACAATTTTAGGAGGTAAACAATTTTAGCAGGGTCCACAGACTTTCTAAAGCTTATTATTAATGTCCTCTTATAGCTAAATTAATTCCTCCATCTGTACTCAGGATCCCATCTCAGGGATCTCTGTCCCAATTATTTATAACCCTTCCTACCTTCCCATTATTCCACCTTTTTCTACCCAATATCTTTTTTCCCCTCTATATTTATACTTGCTCAAATATATACCATCATACAAAATTAATACTGTGATTAGTGTGTGTATGTGTATATATATTAATTTATACACATTTATATGTGTATCTGCTTCCACCTCTCCCTCACCAAAAGAGCTCTTGCTGAGGTCACCAGTGGCCTTGTCATTTCTGAACCCAAAGGCCATTTCTCACCCTTTAGTCCTTTGAACTCTCGTAAACATTCAATTTCATCAATCCTCCTTGAAAACTAGTTGTGATATTGTGAAATATGTATTTGGGCTTCATCCCCATTACCTAGTATACAACTCCTAAAATCATTGTGATCTCCAAAGTGATATCTTTTTGCATGTTAATGCTTGACTGTTAGCTTCAGGATAGGCACTAGTCACCAGAAAGACCAAGGCAGGATGAGAGGGGCTGGGACTGTCTGGGGCTGAAGGGCAAGATGATCACCAATGGCCAGTGGTTTAATCAATAATGCCTATGTAATGAAGTCTCCATAAAAGGCCCAAAAGGACAGGGTTAGGAGAGCTTCTTGACAGCTGAATGCACAGAAGTTACTGGAGGGTGGTGCACCCAGGGAGGGTATGGGAGCTCCACGCCCCCTTCCCCAGACTTCACCCTACACATCTCTTCATCCGTATCCTTTGTATTATCCTTTCTAATAAACTGGCAAACATATTTTCCTGAGTTCTGTGAGCTGCTCCAGCAAGTTAATTGAACCCAAAGAAGGGGTTGTGGGAACCCCAACTTGAAGCTGGTTGCTCAGAAGTTCTGGAGGCCCAGGCTTGCAACTGGTATCTGAGAAGGGAGACAGTTTTGGGGACTGAGCCCTTACCCTGACATTATCTACCTGGAGATAGCATCAGAATTGAATTGAATTAGAGGACACCCAGCTGATGTTTGCTGCTGGACATTTGGGAAAACCCCTCCCTTCTGTGACATTTGGTCACAGAAGTCTTCTGTGCTGACTGTTGTGTCAGTGTGAGAGCAGAGGAAAAACAGTTTGTGTTTTTCCTGAACATCTGTCTTCCCTTGACTCTCTTGATCCCACGCTCCCCTGGTTTCCCTTCCACTCCTCCAGCTGCTCTTCTCAAATGACTTTTGGGTTCCTCTTCCTCTTGCCGCCTCTCACCTGTTCCTCGGGGCTCCGATATTGGCTCTCTCCTCTTCCCATTCTACTCTCTCCCTGAGCAACATTATATACTCCCATGGTTCTAGTGACCACATCCATGCTGACTTTGCTCATATTTCATCTCTTGAGCCCAAGTCTGTAATTCTAACACTTCTACCTACATATCTGTGCAGACTTCCAGCTTAACATACCTGGCCTGCGTGTCTTCAATTCACTCCTGCAGATCGGTTGTCCACGCTTCTCCACCCTGCCCTGCACCTTACATCAACGAGCTTCCCTGCTCGCCAGCTTCCAAACCACTTCAAGTGTTCCCTCCTCAGTGAATGCACCAGTCTCCATCCAGTGACAAAAGCCAGAAATTTGGGTGACATCCTAGACACCGTGGGCTCTGTCATGGCCCTTACTGGTCACCAAATCCTCAGATCTTACAGATCCATCCTCTTTTCTCTATACTGAATGCCATTCTGTTGAAGCCTTCATAATTTTTGGATAGCGTATTGCTCATCTTCCTAACTGGTCTTTTTGTCTTCAGTCTCATCCCCCTCCAGTCACTCTCAACCTGCAACCAGAGAAGGCATCATTCTCTTAACATTACGTGAGCACCGACTGTCATGCACTGGGCCAGCTGCAGAGATTCCGGAGATCAGTGGTGAGAGACACGTTTTGCCATCAAGAAAATTATAATTGGAGGTGGAAGTAGGGGGAGGGTTGCCAGATTTAGCAAATAAAAATACAGGACATCCAGTTAAATTTGAATTTCAGATAAACAAAAATCACTTCTTTTCAAAGTATGTCACATGCAATAATTGGAACACACTCATACAAAAAACAGTATTGTTGTTTATCTGATAATTAAATTTAACTGTCTGTCCTAAATTTTTCTGGTAACCCTAGGTAGGGGTAAGCAAGTAAACAAAAATGCAACCAACCACTGCAAATCTCCCAGGGGAAGTATGCCTCGGTGTAGGTATGTGTGTCAAGGAAGGGAAGGATTCTACAGTCACAAAGGAAGAGGAATGAGTTCTACCTGGACAGAAGGGGAAAAGGGGCCAGGAAAGTCTTTGTGGAGGAGGTGACATTTGAACTGAGTCTTGAAAAATTAATATGTTTGAGCTATGTAGATACTTGTTAAAGGGGGAAAAAAAAGAAAAATGAGTATGTTTGCAAAAGGTGAATGAGAGGCCTTGGACCTGTACTGGTTGTTGTTTATTGCCTCTTAGTTCTAAATTCACCCTTTTCACTGTGGCCACATCCTCTCCAGCATGGTATGGATCTCAGCCTTGCATGGGGTAGAGAGGCGAGGGCCTCTTCCTTGGGCTCAGATAGATCTCAGTCCTAAAGACTGTGCTCCCCGTATATTCTTTTTTTTTTTTTTTGTGAATGTAAAACATTTAATTTAAAAATGTTGACACTACAATATATAAAATAGCTATTATAAATGCACATAGTGTATTCTATAGCTGCCAGGTTTACTTTTTTTTTTTTTTTTTTTTTAGGAAACTGTAAGTTACACTGTGGTTAAGACTTGTATCTTCACCCTTGAAAAAGCCCACATTCTATCACAGTGATGTATGGTCAGACTTAACAGCAAGAGAATGTGGTCTCTTGCTCTCAAAATATCTTATTTCATTGAACTCACCTATTTTTGGACCACGGTCGACCACGGCAACTGAAATTGCAGATAACAGGGGACTACTGAACTAGGCAGTGCTTAACGCATAGCTGTAGCTATTC
>CAUYRT010028502.1:0-25008 GCA_963574885.1 Lepilemur ruficaudatus
TTAATTTCTTTCTATTTTTATAGTAGAGACGGGGTCTCGCTCTTGCTCAGGCTGGTCTTGAACTCCTGACCTTGAGCTATCCACCCGCCTCGGCCTCCCAGAGTGCTAGGATTACAGGCGTGAGCCACCGCACCCGGCCCAAGTATGATTTTTATTTTAAATCTGTCAACCAAGCAGAAAGAATCCTCAACCCCAGGGCAAATCCTCCCTGGAAGTGAGGACACAGTGGTCCCACCTTTCTTCATCCAACAAACATTTATTGAGCACCTCCTTTGGGTAGGCACTGGGGACCCCAGCGTGAATGAGTCCAGTGGCACAATAATAACAATCATCATTATGATCCCATACGTGGATGACGGTGAAAAACAGTAAAAAGAACATGGGCTTATGAGGCAGGCAGGCCTGGGTTCAAATCAGTGCCCCACCACTGAGATGCTATGTGAAATCAGGCAAGTCACTTCCCCTCCTTTCCTTATTTGTGAAGTGGAAATAATATTAATATGTACCATTGAGAAAGGTATGACTATAATTCCCATTTTAGGGTCTCAGAGAAATTAAAACCTTGCCCAAGATCACCCAGCTAGTAGGTGTCAGAATTGGGATTGAAACACATATCTATCTGGCCCTACTGCTAGTACTCTTTTTACAATTTACAGATTGCCTGCATTTCGTAATAGTCATTATAATAGTACCAGTAAAGATGTGCAGAGCACTGGATGTGTGCCTAGGTACACCTGTGTTCTCTTATTTAATTCTCACAACAACCCTATGGAGTGGGTACTATTTTAGCCCCATTTTATAGCTTTGGGAACTGAAGTCAGAGAGGTGAAGTAATTTGCCCAATGTCACATAGCTAGGAAAGGGTATACTTGGGAAGTCAGGTGTGTCTGACTCCAGAACCCAATGCTTTGCCTACCACAGTATCTTGCCTCTCTTCCCTAGTACGGCCAATCAAGCATCTTTATCTCTGTTTGACAGATGAGAAGGCTGAGGCCCAGCAAGAGGTAGTGACCCGTCTAAGATCACCCAACAAGTCAGCAGCTAAGCAGGGACTTAAACCCAGGCTCCTGAGTCTTAAATCCAGGGTTATTTCCTCCCCCAATAATACCTGAATCGTGAGCATCAGAAAATGCCCCTGTCCACTGGACATGTGGAAACCGTATTATACCTAGTTCCCCTAGCGGGGTGGGGAACCCCCTCTGCACCAGGCCAGGCAGAAACCTTTGTAGATTCTTGTCTGGGGAAGACAGCAGTTGAGCTGGTGACCCATGTGCACCTAGCCTTGGGCACCTCTGTCTTGGCTTCCCCAAGTCATGGCCCCAGAGCTGGGAAGAAGGGGGTTCCAGAGGAAGCTGCTCCAAGCCCGGGCTCCCACTGACTGGCACAGCTCTCTGCTGTGATTTCTGCTGAAAAACAAAAAGCTCAATCCTTTAGGCCTAAGTGCTAATTACCAATAATGACATAATAACCATTGTGGGCCCAACAGCCAAACAGCCCCAACTAGAAATTCTGCATAGCTTAGGCTCCAGAACAAAAGATTTGGGCCCTCCAACTGAAACTGATGCCCTGGCAGAAAATATCAGAAGCAAAAAGGCCTCAGGGTTGACCCAGCCAAAGTATTATCAGGCAAATGGAGAGGATGATGACCACTCACTTTCTCCTTCATTCATACATTTATTTATTGAGAATCTATTATGTACTCAACATGGTCCTAGACCCAGAGAGGAGAAGAGGCTTCATTTATTCATTAATTCATTCCACAAATACTTATTGAGTACATACTATATGCCACACACTGTTCTAGGTACAAGGGATATAATATTGAACAAAACACCCAAAAATCACCATCACTACTGAGTTTACATTCCAATGGGGGGAGACAGATAATAAACCAAATAATCAATAAAATATAGTGTGTCAAAGAATAGTAAGTGCTATGGAGAAAAATAAGCAGGGAGGGCAGATGGGGAGTGCCGGGGTTGGGGGAAAGAAAGATGTTACAATTTTAAATAGGATTGCCAGGAAAGGCCTTACTGAAAAGGTGACATTTAAACAAAAAAATTAAAGACATAATAGAACAAGCCACAAAAGTATTTGGGAGGAGAGTATTCCAAGCCAAAGGATCAGCAAGTGCAAAGGCCCTGGGGTAGAAGTATGCTTGATGTGTTCAAGGACTTGCCTGAGATCATACATCCATTCATTAACAGAGTTGAGGGGCTTGGGGGAAGGAATCAGACACAGACTAATCACCCACTGTGCATTTAAACTCTCTGCCACCTTAGGACAATTCTGGAGGTAATATTTTGCTCACTATTCTCACCATTTTACAGATGAGGGAATGAGACCCAGAGAGAATGAGCAGGTGTATCTGACTCTAGCTTCCTGCTGCTTCCCTACTCCTCTATCTAGTCTCTGCCCTGTCTATGGAAATTCTGAATATTTACTGAGTAAATGAATAAATGAATGAATGAACCCTGTACATTTCTCAAGCCCTGCCTTCTCAATGAACTGTTTTCTGACTGGCTTTTACCGATTTCTCTTTATTGTCTCTGTTAATCATAGAAATAACAACAATAGTTCCAGTGTGTCAGCTATGGACTGAGTACTTTACGCGAATTATCTAATTTAGCCCTTAAGTAATCCTAAGAGAAGGTGTTAGTATTTTTCCCACTTTATAAGTGAAAAAACTGAAACTCCCTGAGGTAAAGGAACTTGTTAGAGGCTCCACAGCTGGTAAATGGAGAAGCTGGGATTTAAACGGAGGTCTGTCAGCTCCTAAATCCCTATTTGTAATCCTGTAGTATTAGTAGAGACCTCTGACGTCAATCCATCCACTTCCCTTTATAAATCAGAAAACAGGCTCAGGAAGGGCAGGTGATTCACCCAAGATCTCACGGCATGAAGATCTGGGAGGGCCAGTGTTCCCTCCACTCTACCACGTTTGGGGCTATGCATCAGGTTTTCTCTTTTAGGCCTATTTCCCAGCCTCTGCAGAAGTCGTGGAGTCATCCTAGCTTCCTGAGGACAGTCCCGAGGAGCTCACAGTCCACCTCTGTCCCCGCAGCCTAGGCCTGGGTAGCAGGAAGCAGGGCCCTTCCTCCTCTCTGCTCTGCCAAAGTGCCTGCAGTGGCGTATGGAAGGGAACCTGTCTTGGGTGAGACCAGGGCATCCCAGCCAACCAGGAGATGGGAGGTGGGGAGGGGAGCATAAACAATGCTGAGCCTCTGGCTTTAAAACTGGTTTATCAGGTGTCATTTATTCAATAGAAACTGTATCAAATACTCCCCGTCCCTAGACTGGGAAAGGGTAGGGCAGTAAAAGGTTCTTAAGAGGCAGCAGCTACAATAGCAAGAATAGTAGCTACGTACCATTGAGGACTCACCCTAGGTGCTTTCTCTACATTACTGTTGATCCTCACAGTAAAATCAGGACCATTCTCCAGTGGAGAAAATTGAAGCTCAGAGAGGTAAAGTGACAGCCAGGTCACTGCACCGATTTTTGCATAGCCATTCATGGGACAGTGCAAAAAGGGTCCAGAGACCTGGGTTTCTACTGCGTGACCTCACACCATCAGGCACCCACTCTGATTGGAGGGTCCCATGTCTGTTCTGAAAGGGACTTGGTGGCCAGCATCTGTTGTATGATCCAGGAAGCTCAGAGATCCAGCCTTGCCCTGACTGTGGGGCCTCCAGCAATACGGGATATCACACTTAACTCTTCTACCAAGCACCAGAAAAACAGGCCTGATTATCAGCTTCTGCAGGGGTTAGGGGAGTAAAGCCAAATATTTTCCAAATATTTGTCCTTGTTTCAGGGCTGCTGCTGGCTTTGGCCTCCAGCCAGGGAGGAGACTCTAGGATAGGGGATAGGAGGATGCCGAGGCCTGAGGCCAAGAGGCGTAAGGGGCAGGAGGGAGCCAGCTGGGCAGTGGGCCAGGACCCCTCTGGAGACTCGGTCTTATTTCTTAATCTTTCCCTTCCTTTGTTGGCCAGAACAGAACGGCTGCCAGGAGAGGCAGGGGAAGCAGTGGGTGGGGCTGAGACTGAGGAGTCCAGATAGTGACGATTCAATTAGAGCTCCTTTTTTTTCAGTGGGTGACCATTACACGTAGATACTGGGCCAGGCCACTTATAGGGATTATCTCATTGAAGCTTCCACCCTTCGCCGTGAGGAAGGCCTGCTGTGCCCATTTTACTGAGGTGGAGACTGAGGGGTAAAGAGGGCAAGTGAGTGCCTGAAGGCCACACGGCTTGTCAGTGGCAGGGCTCTCAGGGAACCCAGGTGGCTGACTCCAGAGAGAGGCAGCCCCTAGGTCTGGCTCAGGTGGTGGTAAGGAGGGGAGAAGGCAGGAAGATGGGAGAGGAGCAGGGTGGGAAGGCCCTGGCAGTCGCAGTGAGTGGAACAGATGGCTGTGAGGGTGCAGGAAGGAGAGGGGAGCCAGTGACCATCCCCAAAGCCCTGCCTGGTGTGGGCCCTGCTCCCTCGTCCAGCCTTATCTCCCGTCACTGCCTGCTCTCCCTCTGTGCTCCAGCCGTACCAAACGCAGTGCTCACCTCCCCTGAGCACATTGTGTGGGCTCAAGCCTTTGCACATGCTGTTCCCCATACCTAGAAGAAGGTTGTTCTCTCTACTGCCCTCCTAGAGAGCTCTTATTCATCCTTCAAATCCCAGCACAGCTCTTTCTCCCTGGTGCCTAGAAAGAGTTAAGCGCCTGCTCCCCTGGGCTCCCTCTGCCTATAGTGGTTTGTGCTCCCTAAGGGGCAGGAACCCTGTCAGAGTCACTTTTGTGCCCCAGAACCTAGCAGGAGTCAGTGTTCAATAAATGTTGTCTCTAGTTCCATTTTATCACTGAATCTTTGAGGCAGGCAAAACAGGTTTTCTTGTCCTCACTCTGAATGCAAAGAAAAGGAGGGCAAGAGAGAGGGAGTGACTTCTGAGGTCAAACACACATTTAGTGACACTGGTAGGCCTAGAAGCCAAGGCTTCTCTGTACCACGCAGCTCCTCCCTGGCCCCCACCCCAGAGAGGTCTCATCCCTTCCAAACCCACCAGGGTCACCACAAGGGACCCCCAAGATAGGAGTATGGCTCACCCGATGTCCACCTCAGACACTGCCTAGGGAGCTAAGGAGCAGATGAGTGGCTCCCACCCACCTGCCCTGACTCCTCTTCCCAGATAGGTCTCTCAGCCAGAGATCCCTGTGGCCCTATCACCCCCAGACTCCAGGATCTCACTCTCACCTCTGTCCTCTGCTGCCTGCCAACTGCAGTTCACTGTCACGTCCAGCTGGCTCTACCTTCTGCACAGACCTCACATCGCCCACTGCTCTTTGTTCCATGGTACAATTCCTGGCCCAATATCTCAGAATCTCTCACCCAGACAGTTGCCCCTCCCTCCCTGTTTAATATCCAGTGGCTCCCATTGTTATGGGTCAAGTCCACCTAACTCCCCTGAGCCTCTGTCTCAAGCTGTGTTCCCCCAAGTACGGGTCATAGCTCTGTACCTTGGCATCTGCAGTTCCTTCCATGAGGAATGTCTTTTCTCCTGCTCTCTGCCTAAGAACACCTATTCACACTTCAGTGCATCAATCAAAGGTGGAGTTAGTGGTTTCTGTGTCCTTTTAGACTCAGAGCTTCCTGGAGGGCAAGGACTACACAGATCCATCTCTGGGCCCCATGCCCAGCACAGGGCCTGGCGCAGAGTGGGCATGAGTAAAAGCAGATGACTAGAAAAGGGACATACATTCTTACTTCTGTGAGGCCATCTCCCTCCCTTCACCTTAAAGGTGTCTTTAGGAACCTATCAGACTAGGTTGCTATCCACCTATCCCCAACTGTTCCCTCCCAGACCTGGTTTGTACTATCCCAAGAGGGACATCTTTATAATCCCAAAATAATACTCATAATTATAATAACAATAATCATTACTACCATTTATTGAATACTTACCATGTAACTCATTATTTAATCCTCATAAAAACCCTAAGATACAGGTAGGTTCCTTTATTATCCCCATTTTATAGGTAAGGAAACTGAGGCTCCAGGAAGTTAAATCTCTTGCCTAAGGTCATACAACTAGTAAGCAATAGACACGGGATTCAAAGCCAGGTCTATCTGGAAAGACACTATGCTGTCCAGCCTTCTCCTGCTTTCTATCATCTCCCCTTTCAAAACTCTTAGAGTACCAGGCCTGGGTAGGGGGTGCAGTGTGAGTGTGTGTTCAGTGAATTTATCCATTCAACGAACACCTCAGTAGCTCTCACCAGCCCTGTGCTCGGCAGTAGAGATGGACAGAGAGAACTCAGATGTAGCCTCTACCTCCTTGGAGGAGATAAGAGCGTTTGATGCTAAGAGTTTGGGCCTTGGAGTCAGCAGACTTGGGTCTGAGCCCCAGCTTCACCCCTAACTAACTGTGGGTGCTGGGTAACCCACTGGACTCACCCAGTCCCGTGCCAGGTCTTTCATCCTCTAAGTGGGGATGATAATGTCTACCTCAGAGGGTCACTGGGAGTACATGAGATCATGTGTTCAAAGTAGAACATACACCAGCCTGAGAAAGAGTGAGACCCTGTCTCTACAGAAATTAGAAAAATTAGCCGGGCATTGTGGCACATGCCTGTAGTCCCAGCTACTTGGGAGGCTGAGGCAGGAGGATCACTTGAGCCCAGGGCTTTGAGGTTGCAGTGAGCTATGATGATGCCACTGCACTCTAGACCCTGTCTCAATCAATCAATCAATCAGTAAAAAGCAGCATATACCAACCAGCCCAGCATCTAAGAAACAGCCAATAAATGGCAGTAACATATATGATGACTAGAGCTTCTCAGGATTTCTAGGCCATGGTGAGATGTCATTCCTCAGAGCCGTCCCTGGAACCTCCTTAGCCAGAGCTGAATAGTAATATTTATATTAAAAAACAATTCAAGGGAAGTGTCCTTTATTAACTCTCTTCTACAGATGAAGCAACTGAGACAGAGCAGGTTTGTTACTGAACCAAGTCTCAAGCTAAGGGGTGGCTGAGCTGGCACCTCCACTCAGCTACTTCCATAGTGGGCAGAGCCCAGCCCTTACCCCAGGGCCCTGGCCAGCCTACAGGGACTTCAGGGACTCCTGGCTCCTAGATTCTAGTCCCAGCTGGGTGGGAAGTTAAAAGTGGGAGAAAGGAGCCAAAAAAAGAGGGACACTTAGTCTCCTCCCAGAGTAAGCCCAGGGCTGGGAGGAAACCAACAATTACCAAGTGGAGCCCTGTGCCAGGCACTCCTCATTGGCTCCTTCTCACACCCATGTGGGGAAAGTGTAATATATATGCCACAGATGAGGTGTCCAAGACTCAGAGAGGTTCATAACTTGTCCAAGGTCACACAGCTAGGAACGTGGTAGTACCAGGAGGGCAGTCTCTCCTCTCCCCTCCCATCTTCAGCCCCAGACCCTCCCAGCCGCCCTCTCTTCTGATGAAACCTAGAGGCCCTCCCACTCCCTCTCCAGGAAGCCCAGTTGCCTAGGCCTCTCTCTGCTGATTGATGCCTGCTTGGTACCTGGCCCCTCACTCAGTTCAGAGGACCCAGAGCTCACTTTAACAGAGCCGTGGCCCCCAAGAAATTCACGGTCTAGTGAGCAGTTAGGGACTCATGATCACTGAACACCTATTATGCTAGACACTTTATATCCATTAGCCATTTAATGGATATAATACAATACAAAGCACATTGATAGGTACATAGTAAATGCTCAATAAATATCTTCATTCATTCGGAAATATTCACTGAGCACCTACTATGTGCTACTATATCCTAGGTGCTAGAGATACAGCAGTGAACAGATGAACAAAAATCCCTGCCCTCAGGGGGCTTCCATAAATAAAAGAACAAATATACTTGTGTCCCATAGGTATTAATATTCTCATTTTACAGATGTGAAACTGAGACGCAAACAGCCACCCAGCTGTAAGTGGCACAATAAGAATTCTGTTCCAAACCAGTCTTCCCCAAAGACCTTTGCATTGTATCATGTGACAAAAAAAATCACCACCTAGTGTGTTAATGGGCAGGAGAGGAGTTGGCCCTGTTTGTGGTAGGATCCTAACTTTAAGAGAGTGCCCTCTCTCAGCACTTTCTCCTTTACGCCTCCCAGTGGCCTCAGAGACATAGGACGTGCATTAGAATCAGCTCATGTGGCAGTCATTAAGTCAAACCAGTACTCACCCAGAAGCAGCCATTGGGGTCAGCCAGCCAGTCGGAGAGAAGCCATGGAGCCATCGC
The DNA here is from genome assembly GCA_963574885.1 of Lepilemur ruficaudatus. Lineage (NCBI taxonomy): Eukaryota > Metazoa > Chordata > Mammalia > Primates > Lepilemuridae > Lepilemur > Lepilemur ruficaudatus. The sequence goes on from CAUYRT010028502.1 coordinate 8,258, forward strand.
CAGAGGGGCACATGGAAGCAAAGGACAGCAGTGAGACACAGAGCACAACCCACAAACAAGCTCTTTGGGGCCCCCTCTTGAGCCAGAGCCTGGCCAGCAGGGAACGCTGCCCTCTGGGGCAGGCACCCTACTAGTCAGTAACAATCTGATAATCTACCCTGAGCTCATCAGGCCTCCCAGTGCCCAGCCCACTAGAGAGTCCCTGTGGGACAAACATTAACTGAGCACCTACTGTGTGCCAGTTGAGGCACTGTGGCACAGTAGGCACTCAACCCCTACTGTGTGGGGTTGAGGATACAGCCTGAAGAAGACAGACACGGTCCCTACCCTTAGGGAGCTTCCAATGTGGTGAGGGGGCAATCATGTAAATATTACTGAATTATAACTGTAACGTGTGCTACAAGGAGGAGACTTGAGAACTTGGGCAAATTCTGATTCTACCATTTACAGCTCTACCATTTGTGACATTGGGACCATTTTTTAAACTTCCCTATACCTCATTTATTTATCTGTAAAATGGGGAGAATATTATTATAGTATCCACCTCACAGCATTGGTGTGGGAATTACATGGATTAATATACGTAAAATATCTGGAACAGTGCTTGGCCCAGAGTAAACTATTCATAAGTGTTAGCTACTATTATTACAGGGTGCTATAGGCATCGGTTTCAGAAGGACCTTGCATGGGTGAGGCCACCACCTACCTGCCAGAGTTGCTGTAGGGATTAAATGAGACGATGAGAGGTGGAGTCGAACACAAAGCCCGGTACATGGTGACTACCTAACAGATGGTGGAGTTATTCTTAGGGCTGCTCTCCAGCGTCTCAACGGGGGCAGTCAGAAATGTCCCCCCACCACAAACACACATCCAGAAGGGCAGCTTTGGACTGAGAGAGAACCAGCAGCCGCATTCTCACCTGATTCTACAGATGTCTCATCTCCTGTAACCATCACAGTAATCAAGAAGTGGACAAAGGAGAAATCGTCACTAGTCCCATTACAGAGGAGGACAGTGAGGTGAAGGGATTCTTCTCTGTGTGTCTTTGGATGTGTCACTTCACATCTCCAAGCCTAGTTAAGTGGCTGAGCCAGGATTCCAGTTTGCATCTGCCTGGATTTTGTTCTCCAGGCTTTCCCGTGATTTTTCCCTTCAGTCTCTGAGGTACCAGCTGCACAGCCCCAGACAAGCCTTTGAACCTCTCCAACCTCAGTCCCTTCATCTAAAATAGTTGTTGTCCAACAGCTAGCCCAGGATCCAAGCTGTTCCTGACCCAGGCTCCTGTTCCACAGGCTCAGTCGCTGACAACCCAACCTCTCCTCTAACCCTTTACCTTATAGCTCAGCTCAGCCACTATCCCACAGGTCAAGGAATGTCTGTGCTCACTTAAACCCATGTTTTCCAGATGGGGAAACTGAGGTCCAAAATTGGCCACATACCCAAGGTTGCCATGCAGTGCCCAGCTCTTGTACCTGGGCAGTAGTTGGGTGGGGCTGGCCCTCTGGGGAAACCCCTGATGGGCTCTAACCTGCAAATTGCTCCCTCTGCCCAGGGAGCACCCAGCATAGGTGGCATAGCTGTTTCCCAGCTAACCCAGCCTGAACATCCCAGAGCTCAGAGCTTGCTCTAGCAGGGATCAGGCATTTCCACAGGTAAGGGCTGAGCAATGTGGGTACCTCGGTACCCATGGGGTGAAGGCTCCCCCACTTAGTCAAGTCTGGGCTTTGGAGTTGAACCTAATTTCAAATCCCAGCTACTTCCTAGCCGGGTGAGTTTGGTCAAGTCTGTTCAACTCCCTAAACTCCTACAAAACTGGGATAATACTTCCCTCATGAGATTGGAAGCATTACATGAATTAGTGCTGCACATTAAAGGCTTAGAACAGAATGCTGTATACAGTAAGTACTTAAGAGGCAGTGGCTCTAATTATGATTAGAGAACACAGGCCAAGAACAGGACTTGTGAGCCTACCAAACTCAACCTTGATCTTGCCCCATGGGATGAGGATGGGGGCTAAGTCCCAAACCACGTCCAGAGGTTATAGTCGTGGGTACTCGAAGACCTGTAGAGACTCTAGGCAAATCTCCGCTACCCATTTCACAGAAAGGGAAATTGAGACCCAGGGAAAAAAGTGATAGGCTTACAGATTAAAAAGGGGTAGAATCCTGCCCTCTTTAAAAAGCATTAGAGTCTTAGGCCCTGGGGAAGTTCTGAAGCCTCTCCCCACCCCAAGGGGGCCATCATACAGACCCACTCTGCAAACCCCAAACAAATCTAAGCCACCATGACCTCTATGGTGAGCCCTTTGTGAGTGTCCATTCAGCTCTGTGACTGGCAGACCTATACATGGCACACAGTAGGTGCTCAGGAAAAGCTCGGGGAATGACCCAATGAAGTTCATCCCTGGTTCTGCACCTCTGCTCAGGCTTCCTCTCCAGGGCTCTCTCCTTGCACACCCCCTCTTCACTCCCACCCCAGCCTCTGTCTCATCCTGCAGCACAGGTCCCATCAGCTGGGCCCGGCTCTAGCCAGCAGAGCTCTGGGCCTCCATGGGGCCTGCACAGCGTCAGCATCTTCCCAGCCAGACTGGGATGTTCCTGCCAGCCAGGCTCCTGGCCAGGGTCCACTCTGCAGAGAGGCAGCTCCACCCACTGGTCTATGAGCCCTGGGAGCTTCTTTTGGATCCTGGGGCCAACAAGAGGGAGGCCAGCCTAGTCTAGGTGATGCAGGGATGGGCCAATCAGGCGTCAGCCAGGTGTGGGGCCTCTTTGCCTCAATGAGTGCCACCCACACACCCAGGCACTCCACCTGTGTGCCATGTTGCTGGGACCTGGCAGGCCCTGCCTGACTCCTGTGTATACACAGGGGAAACCTCAGGGCTTCCCCACTCCATTTCCTTCTTAAAACACCCCCACTGGTCTGCTGTCAGACTAGTTAACCAGTCTGGTCACTGCATACTCATTGATTCACTTGATTCTGCTAATCTAAGCTCTGGATTATTGTCTAAGAGGAACCTGGGATTCAGAGAGGTGAAGTGACTCATGTAAGGTCACACAGCAAGAAAGTGGCAGGGTCAGGATTCTAATCCAGTTCTGCTGCATGCAAAGCCTACAGGGCACTAGATGTCCCCTTCCCCCCCTCCCTCTCGCTCCCCACAGTCTGGCTCCCTTTCTTCCCAAACCTTCTGCAAAGTCTCCCTTCCCCCATTCCTAGTCAGAATTGATAATTCCCACCTCACAACTGCTATAACACCTTATGTACAGTTATTTCTGAGGTGTCTGTCTCTCTGACACTCAGGAGGGCCTTGAAGGCAGGGAATGACTCCAGTTAAGTGCTCTTAGACCTGACAGTCTGTCACTTCTGTCTCTACCTCCCCCTCTCTCATTTGCAAAAGTCCCATAGGCCTCCTCCTGCAGATCCCCTCCCCACCCTCCAGGCCCATAACTGGTGTGGAGGTGGAGAGCTTACTGCAGCTCCTAGGGCTCTCTGCCAGTGCTCTGGCCCCTCCCTCTCCCCTTCAATAGCTCCAGACCTGACCCTGACTTGATACCAGGCAGCCCTCACAGGGACTCCCAGTTGCCCTAAGCCAGCCCCAACCAGGCTCTCTCCAAGCCTCTTCCTTCTGGAGAAAAGGGTTCCAGGGGCAGAAAAGGGGTAGCTTTTTGCCCCAGTCCAGGAATTTGAAGGGTCACATTCAGCCACTCCCTTCCAGGAGAAGCTATGGGTCCGTAATAACCTTCCCCAACCCTACCAGGATTGTCCTCCCCTCCCCGCTTCTGGGGCAACCTTGGGCTAGGGTGGGTCTGCACAGGTCCCCGCCTCCAGCTAGCTGGAGAGGAGGGGTCCTGTCCTACCCCGAAGAGGTGGGCCCTGCTGGAAAGTGTAGGTAAGGGTGAAACAACTCTCGGGGAAAGACAGTGGACAGAGACAGGGAGAGACTAGGCTACACAGAGAAGAGATGTGAGAGGTCAGAGAACCCAGGGATGAGAGCGAGCAGGAACCTGAGCCGGACACAGAGACCCGGAAGACCAGAGACAGAGGGAAGTGCCCTAGACCAAGCCTGGCAGGGAGTGTGGGGCTGGGGCGGTGACCGGAGGGCCACCCTGGCGGGCAGAGCCGGCGCCCCAGCTCGCGGGTCCCTCGGTCCGGAAACTCAAAGTCAGTTATGTAAGGGCCGGAGCTGGGCGCGGGGCTCCAGGCCCGGTTGCCCCCTCCCGCTGCGTGCCGCCCGCCCGCGGGCTCTGGCCGGCGCTGCGGCGGCCCGGGCAGAAGCATGCGGGGCCGGGCAGGGTAGGGTTGGGGGGCGGCCTTGGGCTGCGCCGCTCTGCAGAGACCCGCCCGCGGGAACCGAACCCAGGACCCCTGCCCCAGACAGCCAGGACCAGCCTGGACGTGTCTAGGTCTGGACGCGAGATCCCGGACCCCCTCTCCTGACGCCAGTGCCCCTCCCTGCACCCTGAACTTCCAGACGCCCAGTCCCCTTTGAACCCCAAGTTCAGACCCTGGAATCCGGGACCCTTAGACCCCCTCTCTGGACCCTTAGACCCTGGTCTCCCTTCTCCTGGGACGGTCCGGGCCCGTGGGGGTGGCTTCTTCTGTCCCTCAGCCCGTCCCTCCCGGGCACCGGGGGTCACCCCCCAGGCGGTCGCCCCCCAGGCGGTCCAGGCTCACCTGGGCTGGACAGGGCGGGACCTGGCCAGGCCGGGCCGGGCCGCGTTCTAGCTCTCCGCCGCTCTCGCCCTTTAAGAGGTTCCTGCCACTTTGCCCCGGCGGGGGCCTCCACCTGCACTGACAGGGCAACTCTACCGGGAGGCCCCGCCCCCGGCCCGGGAGGCCCTCCGGTTGGTGCAGGCAACTGCCAATCAGCGGGGCGCGGGGAGGACGGGACAGAGAAGTGAGAGCGCCGCAACCGGGAAGGGGCGGGGGCTGCAGGTGCGGCCTGGTCTGGCGGGGACGCGTAGTTAGGGGCAGCCCCTGGTAGACCCAAAGGGTCAGGGGAGGGAAGGGCAGGGAGTTCCTGGATTGAGTGGTGTGGTCTCTGACGTCATGTGGCAAAAGTATGCTGCAATTTGCCACGTGGTGCTGCCCCTAAGGGTACTAATAGGAACAGGGGTTGGTCATAGGGGATCTAGGGAAGTGTCCTGCCCAGACTCACCTGGATCACTTGTCCCACCACTTCGTCCTGTATGACTTTGAACAAGTCACTTCTCTGAATCCGAGTTTCCTCAACTATAAATCTTACAATATTTTCCTGAGAATTAGTGATATATGTTAAATGTCAAGCACAGGTCTGGCATTCACACAGCAGGCATTCAGTAAATGTGGGTTCTGGTTCCTCTAATTCTATCTATCCACTCTTCTCAGTGACTTTCCCCCTCCTGATGGTCCATCCCATCAGCTCTGTAAAGTGCTTATGGTCCAGGACCCCTCCCGCTCTGTCTCATTTCAGACCTGTGCTGGCTCTCTTAGGGCCAATGACAGGAAGCCACCACCTCCCAGGTGGCTCTTTCATTTTAAAATTATCCTGAGACTTCAAAAGCTCTTCCTCAGATTAAGGGCAAATCTGCCTTTCAGGACTTCTGCCTGCAGAGAACATGCCTAATCCCTCTTCCATGCAGAGGAATCACAGAATCATAGGAACATGGAATATTCCAGGCTGGAGAGCTATGGAGAATTAATCCTTTCTTTGGACAAATGGGGAAAACTGAGTCTCACTGAGAACAAGTGACTTCCTATGAAGTCCTATGAGTTTAGTGATCTTCCTCATGAATAAGCTAATGAAACTGCCGGGGTGCAATCCCCAGCATTGCCACTCACTAGCTGTGTTACTTTGTGCAAGCTGCCAATTCTCTCCAAGCTGGTTTCCTCCTTTGCAAAATGGGGTTAATAAAAGTATTTCTCTCAAGGGTTGTTGTAAGAATTGAATGAAGTCATCCATGTAATGTGCTAGTCTCAGGTTAAGCATCCACTAAGTGTTAACATTTATTATAATTAGTGATGTTATTGTTCTATAAATACATAAATGAATTAAAAGTCATAGATTCATTTCCTGCCCCCCAAATCCACTGAGGCGGTCTCTGAGTCAGGTCCTGTTTTATGCTTCAAGGTCCTGGTCCTAGCCTTCAAGGAGCCCATAGTCTAGTAGAGGAGGGTCAGACTGAGCCCCTAGACCTGGAGATATTCTCTGACAGACAAGGGCTCCAACACACCAGAGAAGCTTTGGTCCTTTGACTGGAAATCTGGACACGTGAGACTCTTTCAGTCCCTAGTCATGTCAACCCCATGGGGAAACTTGGCACACACACAACCAGACTCCCAAGCACATTGACATACTTTTCACTTGCCTGCATACTCACCTGCCTACCAGGGAATATTGCCCAGTGGTCACAGGTTAGGAATTTGGAAACAGTTGATTCTGGTCTCAGCACTTAACAGCTTTGTGCTTTTGGAGGAGCCACTTCCCCTCTGGGGTAAAATGGGATTAATAATAGTACCAACTTTATAGAGATCTGTTATGATGATTAAATGAGAGTACATGAAAATATATATGCAAATACTCAATAATGGATCTAGTGTTATTTTGTAATTGCTCCCACAATTGTTCACACACCCAGGAGAGAGCAGGCTGTGAACTCCTTGATTTGGCCTCTGCAAACAGTGGCTCCTCCCCCCACCCCACCCTCATCCCAGACTCAATCAAAGGGTAGAGAAGAGGAAAGCCCCAGCAGTCAGTGGACTGGACTATTTATTCTAAAGAGCTGCTGTAGGCCCTGCCCCCTCCCTGTTGGGGCAGGCACGTGGCTCCAGCTCTGTTGGGCTGAGCTGCCTGTGGGTGACTCAGCAGTGCCAGCGCCTGCCCCAGCCTGATAAGTGTGTGTGTGGGTGTGTGTGTGTGTGTACACGTTGCGGGTGGCCAGGGAGGGCTCTGTGTTTCTGAGTTTGCGCATGGGAAGTACATCTGGGAATATGTGATCTTGTGTGTCTCCTGTCTCTGTGTATTTGTCTCTGTGTGTGTGGTAGGGGGTGTGCATTGGTGCTTATGAGGGCGTGCCTTGTGAGTTTCTATAGAGGGTGTAACACTGTCTGTCTCTCTATGTGTCCTATAAACTGGTTGTCCCTGGGCCCCAGGCTAGAGAGCTCTGCCCTGCCCCCAGGGCCTTTCCAGCCAGGCACCTGTGTATGCTTCTTATTGAGGTAACTTGCACACTTGTGTGGATGAAGGTGGTCTTGTCAGTCACTGCATGGGGGGGCTGTTACTGCCTGGACATCAAGTGCCCTGGCCCACTGCCTCTGCCTGTGAAGTCTCATCCCCGCCTCCTTCCCCAGACCGCAGGGAGCAACCTCCTGAAGCGGCTGCTCACATTCTCTCCTTTCATCTCATTGAAGCCTTATAGCCAAAAATGTTCTGAAGGGGTCTGAGACTCAGAGAATTGAAGTGACAGCCAGAGATCACACAGCTAAGTTACAGAGCGTGTGAAAATGACAGGCAGGGGGCAGCTTTCCTCCCCAAGCTGCACGCCCAGTTGGCTGGGGCCTGTGGGGGACTGATAAACTCGGGATGCAGAGGAAGGAACCTGTTTGCATCTCTCTCTCCTCCTCTGAGAAGGCCTGGGCCTCTGGCAGACTCCTTATCCTGCCAGAGCCTGGGCATGGCCACCAGCTTCAGATGGGCTTGAGCTGGGTGATAAAGAGGCCAGGGCACAGATGGAGGATGGGGGCGGAGGGTGCACGTATGGGAGCATCTGTGCCCTCAATGGAGCTTTATTGAGCACATTAGTAAAAGTTGGCCAATACCCAACTCAGTCTAAGTGGGAGGAGAGTCACAAGACCAAGCCACAAGCTATGGTGGAGAGGGAGGGGGAGAAGCTCAGGCGTGAGGCAGAGGGTGTGGCAATTGCAGGTTAGAATCCCAACTCCACCACAGTAGAGGGTGTATGACCCCTCCTAGCCTGTCTCCCCTCACAAGGTCTGCCTTCCCCAGCCCCAAGACACTAGAAGGGAAAACCATTTGCAAACTGTGAGTTGCTCTCCATCCATAACAGATGTTCCTGCTGTGATTCACGGCCTCCTATGAGAAAGGCCCTGACACACACAACTGTGTACCCAAAGCCCAGATAGGGGAAAGTGATTCTATTTGAGGGATTAGGGAAGACTAGGTGACCTCCAAGGCAGGCTTTTAAGGATGGCTGGACACCATGGCTGATACCTGTAATCCTAGCACTTTGGGAAGCTGAGGGGAGGCAGGAGGATTGCTTGAGGCCAGGAGTTCAAGACCAGCCTGGACAACATAGCAAGACCCCCATCTCTGTAAAACAAACCAAAAAATTAGCCAGTTGTGGTGGTGTGCACCTGTAGTCCTACCTACTCCAAAGGCTGAAGCAAGAAGATTGCTTGAGCCCAGGAGTTTAAGGTTGCAGTGAATTATAATCAAGTCACTGCCCTTTAGCCCACCCTAGCCCCAGCAACAGAGAAAAAAAAGGATGCATTCACTACATGGAAATGGGAGAGGGCACTGCAGGTGGAAAAACAGCCCGCACAAAGGCTTGGAGGCAGGATAGTGAGGGTGTGTTCCGGGAACAAAAAATGGTCTGGTATATTTGAAGCACAGAGTGAATCATGAGACCAAATTGTGGAAGGTCTCGAATACCAGGTTAAGATACGGAGGGACAGACATTTGAGGGTGGTCAGTGAGTGAGTCTTTGAGATAGAGGCAGCTATGCTCTAGCTGGGGTATGGCAGTCATCTGTGGAGAGATGAGGGGAGGGGAAGAATCGGTGGGGTCAGGGACCCCGTCCCCAAGAGGATGCATTTGAGATTTGGGGCAGATCTCCAGATTGACATCGAGGTGGGCAGGAAGCTTCAGAGCCCTTCCAAGGGAGGGATGAGGGTTGGTAAGCATGGAGAAAAAGCCAAGTCAGGCACTCTAGTCCAGGGAGGAACCTGTGCTGGGACACAGGGGGTGCCCACCAATGAACATTTAAGGGCTCTGAAAAGCCCCACTGCCCAGGAGTTCCTCTGGGTTTGCTGCAGCGTGGGGCGGGGCCCCATGCTGCCAGCAGAACCCCTTCCACGGGAGGTGCCATTTCCAGAAAGCCCTGTTGAAATAAAGGTTGTCAGTGATTGTCAGCTTATTACGTATCTGCCAGTGGCTTCACTAACCTGTCCCCATGAGATATGCCTATTTTATGGATGAGTAAAATGAGGCAGAGAGAGGTGAAGTGATCTGCTCACTGTCACACAAGCCAGTGAATCCAGGCACTTGAAGGCAATGCTCCCTACTGGCAGGGAGGGGCAGGAAAGAGCTGATAGGGGCGTGTGAGGACAGCTGAGATTCTGGCTTCAGGGAACTCTGGAATCCGGGTGGGGCAGGCGCCAGGATGAGGGAAAGACGGTGTCTGTCGCCCCCTCGAGGTTATAGAGCCACTGGGGCAGAAGTGCAGAGCTGAGCCTTCAGGGCTGCGCGAGGGCTGAGAGCCTGGGAAAGGGGGGTGACTTGGAAGGTGTCAGCTTCAAGGCAGGGGTTGTGGTGCAAGGGTGGGCTTCCGAGTGGCACTGTCCACTGTAGCCTCACAGCTCGACAACCTGCGGTGGGACCCCGTAAGTCCCTTGTGTTTGCTCCTCACTTCTTTTTCTCAGGGCCTTTGAGAGGACAAAAGAGATCATCTTTCATCCCGTGAAGCCCATTCACAGCCTTTATTCTCTCTTTGCAGTTGAGGAAACTGAGGACCCAATGGGCAGATCCGGGATTTGGGGGCCTGAAGCTTGTTGGGGGCCTCTTTAGGAGAAAGAATGCAAAGTCAAGAATACAAAAGGCCTATAAGATACTCAAGACCAAAGGACACAATCAGGAAGGGTGGGGGTCAGAGTGGTGGGAGACAGGAGGTTACCCCACTGAGGTTAGCATTGTTCACTTTTCCAAACTGCACAGAAACGTATGACCTTGTAAACACAAGGCCAGGGTCCCTCCTAGCGCCTGTGCAAGTGTGGGGCCACCTCGGGCCTGGCGGAGTACAGTGTGAGGTCCCCCATAGGAGCTTGGTAATTCTGAAGCAAGAGCAGGATCTGGGTTCATGTCTCCCAACCACCTACCCAGGCAGGCCTTTCACCCAGATCTAGAGCTTCTTACCTGGGACTGAATCCAGACTCACTGCACCTTCTACGCGGCCACGTCTTAAGAGCTAGGCTGCTTTAGCCAGGACTGCTCTGGGATCCTCTGTTCCATCCAGCGAAATCCTCTTTTGCTTTCCACTTTGGCGGTCTAAACTCATGAGCCCCAGGAAGTCTTCTCTGCCTGCCCTTGCCTCCGCAGACAGTGCCAGCACTGTGCTTGGCACCCAGAGGTCTTTGGTCTGAGTTCCTGCAGTGCTGTGAGTCTCCTGTTGTGCATGAGTGGCCAGTCCAGATGGACACATACTGAGCCTCTCCTCTTGCAGCCAGGCCTGTGCTGGGTACTGTGGGATGGGGCTTGGGAGACACAGAAAGGACTCAGACCTAGTCCTGCCCTTTTCTAAATGCTTACGGCCAAGAAGGACTTAGATATCAAGTAGTCCAAGTAGCTGTCAAATTCTTAACCATAGAAGTCCAGTACATGGGACAAACAGAGGGAAGCGGGGCTGTTATGAGTGAAGCAGTGGGTATGTGGGAGAGAGTGGGGGGAGAGGTCCATTTTCTTGGCCTCCCTGTGTGCTACCCCCTGCTTGGCTTCTCCCAGTCCCTCTAAGGAAGCATGAGTTGAAACCTCTGCTCTAGTTCAAGCTCTTTGCTTTAACAGATGAGAAAACTGAGGCCCAGCAAGGGCAAGAGACTTGACCAAGGTTACAGAACAAGGTAGTGGCTGAGGCTGGATTCAAACCCAGGTCTGCTTGACTCTAGATTTTTATTTTTTTAATTTTTAATTTTTTCTTGTTTTAATCTTATGCTAGTGAGGTTGACTGACTCTAGGTTTGAAGTCTCTTTGCTCAACCTCAATACTGGACAGTTGGGGCTACACCATCCCTTCCCACCCCTGACCCACCTTTCCCTGCACCCTCACTCTGGATTCTCCATCCACTCAGCAGAGCTGGGATGGTGAAGGGAAATTCCAGAAGCCCACAGGACTGGGTCAGTGAGGAAGGGGCCTACTTGGAGCCCCCACAATGGAATGAGGACAGGGACTGGACTTTGTTCACAGCTTATTCTCAGTCTAAGCACAGAGCCTGCCACACTGTGAACAATAAAATACTAGTTGAATGAATGAATTTGAGGCCGCAGGTAGGGAAATCATCCCTCCAGGTGGACCTCATCCACCTCTGGGTGCTCTCTTGATCCTCCGGGGTGGGGATCTGGGCTGGGCTTCTTGCAGGTAGTAAAAATTCTCAGCTTCTTCCTTCTCTTTCTCTTCAGAGTGTTGTCCTGACTATCAGAAGCCACTGTGTGACTTGGGGCAAGTCACTTCCCCTCTCTGAGCCTCCATCTCCTCATTTGTTAAAAATAGTCACCTAAAAGTGGTTCTTTTTTGGTGCTTTTTGTTTGTTTGTTTGAAACGGGGTCTCCCTCTGTCTATGCTCAGGCTAGAGTGTAGTGGTGTCATCACAGCTCACAGCAACCTCAAACTCCCGGACTTAAGCAATCCTCCCACCTCTGCCTCCCAAGTAGCTGGGACTACAGGCGTGTGCCACCATGCCCGGCCTTGAAAGTGTTTTTAATTCATTCAACTGAAAAAGCTATTAGGACTTTCTATGTGCCAGGCACCGCTTAAGACACATGGAATTGAGAAAACATAATAAAATAGGAACAGCAGTGCCTCGCTCCTAATGGGCAGTCAGTCAGTGACAGCCCTCCGCCTCACCCCACCTCCCTCATTCATGTCTCTCTTTCAGAACCGGTTCCCACGCGCAGCTGCCAGGGCTGAGGAGCGGATGAGCGATGGAGGACAGGTGGCAGAAAGGAGTAACTAAATAAGGGTGCTGATGCAAGCTGTGGCCGGCAGGTGGCAGCAGTGTCCGTGAAATGAGCCTCGCCTCTGCACACTTCGCCTAAATTTCTCCCAGGCCAAGGGGTGCAGCTGTGCTGTGTATGAACACGGATGTATGAATGAATGTGTGCCCGGTGGGAGGTGTGCATACAAAGAGGTGCCCGTGCGTGCTTAGAGGATGAACATGTGTGCATGTGAATGTGGCTGGGTGCCAAGCGTGAGTCCGTGTGAGAGAACAGAAGGTACCCAAGGTGTGGAGTGTGTAGGGGGATGATGCTTGTTCACAGTCAGGGGTGTGTGTGTGTGGCCCCTGAGTCGATGTGGGCCTATTTGCAGGTGACTGTGTGGTGTGTGTGAACCCTGCTCCTACCCCAAGGCAGCACTTCTTAAACTTTTAGGTCCTGGAGTATCCGATGAAGGTGTAGGATCCTGCAATAAGGTGCAGTTTGTACCCCATTTCAGAGGCTCTGGAATCACCTGTGGGCCCCCTGGGGGTTCCTCTAGATGAGGAAATACACCCAAATGTTAATGGAAGGGGGAACTATGGGTGATGTTTCTTCCCCTTTTTTCCATGTTTACCAGGTTTCTCAGTTTCTATAATTAGCACATATTACTTTGATATAGGACCAAGAAACCTCACAAACGTTACTGAAGAAAACCCCTACTGTGCACGCAAACTCACATCAACACCCCGTTGCGCTCACACATGCTGTGCAAACACACGCACGCTCACCTTCAAGCTGTCCTTCCCAGCCTTAGAGGGAGTTGCCTCTGAGTAAGAGCTGTCCCGCCTCCGCGAAGTCTCCTTGACCCAAGTCCCTCTGTGAGCAGGGTGAGGCCAAGCAGTCGCCCCCATCCACACGGCCTAGTAACCCCGCCTCTCCCCCACTCCCCGCACAGTTGGCACTGAGGGGTGTTGAGATCCCAGTCTGGGGCAGGGCTGCCGTTCCACCTGCTGCTCATCACCTTGACGCGAGCAGGCCCAAGGTGGGCAGCCCTTGCCTGAGGCCTGCCTTAAGACTAGGCCTCTGAAGGGAGGCTGCCCTGGCAGGTAGGGGTGGGGGCTCCAGGCCCTGGTGGCCTCTTAAGGACAGGTCACCTGTGGTGGGGGAGGCAGATCTGGGTCAGGAAGTAATTCCCCTTTAGAGAGTTACTTATTAACCACCAGGGCCAGCAACTATTTGAGAACATGGAGGGCGGTGGAAAAGGTCTGTCCAGGTATGAGGCTCTAACTCCCACCTAAGCTGCCCTGAATGCACACGGGAGGTTTGCCGCTTCTACTGCCCAGGGAGGGTGACTGAGGGGCAAGGGATGGGAAGGAAGGGGGGAGGGAGAGGGGGAGGGAGAAGAGGGAGCCAATGGGAGCCCTGTGAGGCATGTGGGGTGGGAAGGGCTCTGGAGGACAAGGTCCTTTGATTAGGCTGGGGGGCGGGGTGCATAGGGATGAGGAAGAACCATTTTGGAGGGTGGGGGAGGGGAGGGGAGTCCACAGGCCTGGTTTGGTTCCAGGGGTGCTCTAGGAAGTGGCGACAGCTGCCTTGTGTACCTGTCTCTCCCATCAAACTGGGGCTCTCTTAAGGACAAAGCTGCATCTCCCTCCGAGATGGGTCCTGAGGGCAGGACTAGACTTGGTGTGAGTGGGCAGGTCTACGTCACCCCTAGACTGGGCCCCACCTCACAAGGAACCATAGAGGTGAGCAAAAGAAACAGCCAGAGATGCAGATATTGAGAACAGTGCTCACTTTATTGAGAAAACAGAAAGCTGGGTCCTTGGTACCAAGATGGAACCTGGGGTGGACAAAAAGGCAGGTGTTTCAGTCAAGCTTTGTTTTTGACCTGCCTGCCTCCCTCACCCGCAACGTGCGGCAGCGCCAATTACACACTTCCCCCTGTCTCTGGGCAAACGTGCAGTGGATTTTACCAATAGATGTCTGTTTCTGGAATCACGGAACATGAGGGAAATGCCTCGGTTCTGTTCTAGAAAGGCAGAGTCCTTAGAATCCATCAGCTCCTACCTCTGCCCCGGCATTCTGCAGAGGCCCAGAAAGGGACAGAGACCGGCCCAACATCACGGCAAGGAAGTGGATGACAGAGTTAAAACCACATTCCCTGTCTCCTGTCTTGGGGCTCATTCTAGAAGAAGAGATTCTAGAAGATGAGCCCCATCAGATGGATATCATCTGCATGAGCACCTGCCAAGGGACTCCATCCCCATGATACAAAGGCTGAAAGGCCCTAGCCAGTGCGATGAGGGAACTTTCTTCCTTTCCAGGCTGTCTCCCCCATTCTGGGGTCCCTGGGAGGGCAGTCCTGGTGAGGACAAAAGAGGACAGCCACGTATGAGGAACGTGGGGAGAAGACATCCTCTTGAAAACTGATTCTCCAATGCATGCTGCGCCCCCCTTCTGGCACTCAAAGAAATGGTTAAGAGAAAGTCCTTTGCTCCTGACCCACCCACAGCATTAAGAAGCATGGGTTGGAGCAGGCATAACCTAATACTAGATAATATTAAAAAGCTCCATTTGCTGAGCACTTGTTATGCACCAGGCATAACATTGGCCCACTGGGTAAACTACTGTGTGCCCACTTGCACTTGCTGGGAACACTTCCATGACCCAGACAAGGTCCTTCACTCACAGCCTCTTTATAAATCTTCTCAACTTCATACCAGGTTAGGTGTTGTCCAGGTTAGGTGTTGTCAGAGAGTGCAATGACTTGCCTAAGGTCACACAGCAAAGACATGGCAAGTAGTCGGAAAATTACAGAACAAGCAGGATTTCCGAGGCATGGAGGGAAGGGATGGGGAGAGGGACCTACCAGCAGAACCTTCTGTTCTGTGACAGAAACTGTCACAGCAGTTTCTTGGGCAGCTGGCATGCACCTCTGCCGTCAAGGTGATGAGGCAGAGAACTCGGCACAGGGAATGCTCACGTCTGCCACTGGGAGCTGGACCCAAGAGCCTCCCTAGGGCCCTGTGTAATCACACAGTGTTTTCTCCTGGGAGGCAGGAGGAGGAAAGCAGACGAAGTGGAGTTGACAGACCTAAGTGGGGATCCTCGCTGGGCCAGCCACTACCAAGCCACATGGCCTTGGGCAAGTCATTCCCTTCCCTGAGCCTCAGTTTCCTTATCTGTAAAGGGGAGGTAATAACAATAGTGCCTTCCTCGTAGTCATGCCGTGAAGACTGAGTGAGTTACTCTACCTGACCAGGCACAGAGAGTGCCGCGCATCACCCATTGCTAGTGCCTCTCACGGAGACAGCGTGTGGGAAAGCGCTCTGCACCCTGGAAACGGCTGTGCACAGGGTGGGGCTGCTCCCTGGGGATGGCGCCGGGGCTGGAGCCTGGGCACCCTCCCATGCCGCCCGCTACTGCACCAGCATGTCCATCTTGAGAACCCTCACCAGCCCCTCTCTAAAATTCCCATTTTGAATTCCCAAACTGCCTGCAGCCAGAACCACACGGCCAGCTATCTGTCCTGTCTCCCAGCTCCCAACATCCGTAAGCTCAGAGTGGGGAACCAGGTCCTGACTCTCTCCTGCCACTCCTCCCAGTGTGGGGCACAGAGCTAAATAAAGGAATAAATAAACAACGAATGAGAAGTGTGTGTATGTACTTTGTCTATGAATGCTGGGGCCAGGACCCAGGGATGTCACTTCCTACGGGCTGTGGGGCCGGCTCCCAGCCTGGATCTGCAGCAGGTACTAGGCGGGGCAGGCAGCCGGGAGCCAGACCCTCGGGTAGGGACCTGTCACTGACACAAAGAGGGGCTGGTCTTTGGACGGAGACCCAGAAGCTGCCCAACCTGGACTGTTCTTCCACATCCTCTGAGGACACTGGGAGCCCCTCTCTGCCTTGAGGAGCATTTCAAATTCCAAGCTAAGCAAACCTCCTTAGAGCAGCTGCCTCCGGCACCCGAGTAATTATTATAGGATAACCCTGCATTGAGCACCTAGGATGTGACAGGCACTTTGGTAGGCACTTTGCTCACTGTATCTGTAGCTTTCAGAGGGAGCTCTTGGAGGTGAAGCGATGTGCTTAAGATCACACTTCTAGCAAATGACCAACAATCTAGCAAAACCAGGACTCTTACTAGAGACTGACCCATTCCCTCATCTTAGATTTAGGAGGAAACAAAAGCTCAGAGAGGGCAAATCCCTTGCCTAGGTCACACAGCCAGTAGCTTCAGAGCTGAGATTTGAATCCAGGTTTGGGAGCTGCCCAGACCATGTAGGAGACTGAACTTGAGGACTCTGGTTTACTCCCATCACCCTCCTGCCCTCCCTACCCCCATCCTCTTATGACACTTGACATTATCCATCACTCCCTCCCCCTGGGAACGCCCTCCTCCTCCAGTTTCCATGGCAGCACATTCTCCCCATCCTCCTGCTTCTCCGGCAGCTTCTCCCTCCCCATGGTGGCTCCTGAGCCCAGGAAGCAGGGGGCCCCCAAGCCAGGTCTCTTCTCTCTCATCACTCCCCTTGAAAGGTCACCCACTTTTCCCTGTAGGTCTCTAGCTTTGACCTTGCACTTCAGCCCAACATTTTTTTTTTCTCTGTTGCCCAAGCTAGAGTGCAGTGGTGTCATCATAGCTCACTGCAACCTGAAATTCCTGGGCTCAAGTGATCCTCCTGCCTCAGCCTCCTGAGTAGCTGGGGCTACAGGCACGCCCCATGATGCCTGCTAATTTTTCTATTTTTAGTAGAGATGGGAGTCTTGCTCTTGTTCAGGCTGGTCTCACACTCCTGAGCTCAAGTGATCCTCTTCTCACCTGGGCCTCCCAGAGTGCTGGGATTACA